>CM065054.1:77489027-77769027 GCA_032883995.1 Coronaproctus castanopsis | reverse complement strand
CTCAACTTTTCCAACACATGACGTGGTCTAGGCTAAATGTATCAGGTTGGAAGGATAAAAGGAAGGATGTAAATATTATGGCGTATTAAGTGATAGGGGGTATTCATTGTAAATATGGAAAGTATAAAAATTAAAAAGTAGGATATTTCTAGCCATGAAAAATAAATAGAGTTAAACAAAATTCGAGATATCAGATAAAATAGTATATGTAAAGTAGGCTGGTGATCGACGTATACATATATATATATATCGGTATAATTACAAGTAAGATATAACAATAATAATAAGCAGATCATAAAGTCCGGATCTATACTCTATATCTGTAATAAGGTTAGAGTATAGATAATATCTTTGGTAGTAGGGGAATTTTGAAGATAAAAGACGTGTAGAGCGGACAACAGAAATATCGTGTGATCGCTTTTATTATTCGAAAGGTCGTTTGACTCGAATCGTCTTTACTCGATCGTTAAAGATATCTGTGTCGATACGGAAAAATTCCTAGTCGCAGTTAGTCTTAATTTTAAATGATTTGCGGTGTATTAATGTAACTATATGTATATATATATATATATATATATATATATATATATATATATTTATTTATTTATTTATTTATATATATATATATATATAAAAGGAAAAAAACTGTCAATTTAATTAAATAATAAACTATAAGTACGGAACCAGGACGATAATAATAATAGGATACACCTTCGTCATCCGGGAACATCATCGATCCTACCTGCGGTACCCAGGTCGTACGAAATTTTATTATTTTCATGATAATTTTATGTATATATATATATATATATATATATATATATATATATATATATATATATATATATATATATATATAATGGATTCGTGTGAATACTGTTTGTGTTGTTCGTTTTTTGTTATATGTCTGTACGTGTAAGAAACCATATATTGAATGTATTTTGTTAAATGTCTAATAATAATGATAATAATAACCAGATCATAATATCGAACGTTGTTTGTTCTACACGTGGAAATTTTAGTTTACGTTAAAATTTTTAGATTACGTCAAATTTTTAATTTTATTCGGAACAAATTTAAATTTTTAGATCACGTCGAATTTCATAATGAAAAAAAAAGTAATGATAAATAAAAAAAAAACAAAAAAAACAGAGGAATAATTTGAATAACGGTCTTATTTGATTTTAAATTAAAATTATACCAGCCTTACAATATTTAAATCCGTACATTATTCTGTACGGGCGACCAGGATCTTTTAAAAATTTCTCAATTACGCTCCAGTATGAGCCACATAACCCGTTGTGTACATCGAACGTACAGAACGTTCTAAATTGACATCCACGACGCGTGATCAACCACTGTGAACATTATAAATTGACGATCATCACGCTAGACAAAAGAGCTTGAACGTCATATGTATATAGGAAAATAAATATCCGTTAAGTAGCGAATAACGATACCGCTTGAGCATTTTTAAATCCAGTTATCGTTTGCCCGTGTAGAAACAACAATAAAAAAAACAATCCCTCTACAAAACAAGAAGGAGTTTAAATACCGCGACGGAGGCCCGACTTCTTGCATTAAAGGAAGTGACAACTAATTTCATCTCAAATCAAATATTCGGGCTTATTCCTCGAACGGCTTCGCTTGCTAGCGGACCGAGATTAAGTGATTTTCAGTAGACTGGGTCTGAGCCTAAACGCGTTTCACTCCGTGCGTATCGCACGAACAGAATTTCGGCTATAGTGTATTTTGCACGGTGTAATGTTGCTGTCTCCAGATCTTCGTATCTTAATTGGATCTGCTCATACTTGGCTCAACCTTTCTTCTTCGAAAACGATCTTTCTTCTCCGTTAGATTTAATTAGCTTCGTCGGTTCGATTGAACTATTTTTATTCGACCTACTTGCTGAATGCCGTTAATTTAATCATTCATTACGTATACGGATTATCACAATTTCTGGCATCGATACTACGCCATAGAGCGTTATAATTCGCGTTCATGAAATATGTATTAAATTAGATCAGGCCTCCGGCGATAACCGAGCAGGCGATTAATTGTCTGAATTTCTCTTCAATCGCAAGTTAAATCCTTCGCATTTGACCACATCGACGGGTTCTCTCTTGTTTTTTTTTTCGTATTATTCGGCGCGCGCGTATTCTGTCGAGCGTGCTCCATTCCGTACCTGTCAGTCTGTTGATTAAGTACCGATGCGAGATTTTCTTGCGGCTTTCTTATTGTATAAGCATGTTGTTTCTTTCTATCGTAGTAGCCGCTTCTTTTCTATAGAGAGCTACTAGTTGAGATCGTTGTAGCTGCGTTTAAAAAATTCTTTCTCGGCCGTAGACGCGCTGCTATTGCTGCTTGACCGTATCAGCGCGTTCCAAAAATCACGTAGCCTATTCGGTTCTTTCTACGCGAGCATCCGGTTTTGTTTCAGGAGGTGCAATTCTATTTAAGAGTTATAGGTTTTACAATTAACTTAGTTTATCGTACCCATTACGCGCGTAATATACAAAGCGACCTGTACTTCTTTTTTATCGCATATTATGTGTGTGTGCATCAGCATCGTCCATCGTGTTGCTCGTTACACGGCGACTGGCGCGCTGTACGTTAAATATTCGAAACACTAATTATATATACAAGGCAGGCGCGCGCGTATACGATGTTATAGGAACGAGATGCCACTGACGCCTTCTCCGTGATAATTAAGAATAATATTAGAAAATGGCATCGTAGGCATCGAATTTTTAATTGTCGCATTATACTCCAATTTTAAAGTAAAAAAAACAAACGAACACCGAGAAAACGGAAGCCATTCTTTGTTCCAGAAGGCACCCATTTGCCAGAAATTGTAATTAACGGTCAAAGCATTAAATGGGTTAAAGATAGTATTTAGGCGTCACTCTGTAAAAAAACGATGTAAAACCCGTATATTTGGCATTATATTAAAAAGTTATATTTAATAAATGTACCGGAGGCTCTCTCTCCATTTATGAAAGTAACTAATAATATAAACTGGTAAATAATAAATATACAAGATGAAAATAGTATCGATGGTCAGACAAAAAACAAATGAAAAGCGGTAATTTAAAAAATAATAAATTTAATTATATAACGAATATGTTCATTTATAATTAATGGAAAGCAAATTATAACGTTATGAGAAGAATACATTATGTTTAATCGACGCTTATACCCTTAGTATGTTCCATATGGAATCGTAATTTCCTATTGCTGGAAGTAAATTATTACGGTGCACACTACGACTGAGAAATTAATTTTTGGGATAGTTTGAGGATATAGTCTTTTACATATGTGCAGAGCACTGTGCATATTTGAAATTTTAGTGTATAACATTGAGGATACATCTAATTTTGGACTAATTGCAGTCTATTAAAACTAGCATTTGAGACTGAAGACCAAACTGGACAAGAATATGTTAAAATACGCCTAATGATTGACTTGTAGATTATTAATTTATTATTAATATTTAAGTGAGATTTACTGGACTCGCGTTTGTCATTCGATAATCGTATTAATATCGATAATGCTTATAATTCGAATTCTTTCACCTATATTTCATCGAAGGTCCCACCTCGTCACGAATAAAAAAGTACCACATACAAAGCTATTATTCGTCCCCCCTCCCGGTTAACATATGCATGTCCCGTTTCACTTTTTAACGGTACATATTGTAAATTACAATTATTACAAAACTTGCAGGAATTTCGCTTAAAACCACCAGGTTTTCCAGTATTCGAGATATGCATTCTTAAACCTCGAGCTGGTATTTTTCTATATCGACGAGCTTACTAAAAAATGTTATTGAAAATTGTAAAATTCACGAAAATGAATTAATTAGGGTTATAGCGGACTATAATATTTACGTAATATACAAACATCGCCGACTAAAAAACCGATTTTTAACGTAATTATGTTTATTTTAGACATTTGTTTATTTTTATTTATTAATTAAATTGTAATAAATTTTAAAAAAAAATTAATTTACGCTATTTGTATTTCTTTTTTTTTTCTCTCTTTTTTGTAGCAGGTTTTTCAAATTTTCCTGTATATTATCATCGTTGCACCTTTGTTATTATTATTATTATTATTATTGTATTATCTACTAATAAGGGTGGTAATGTACTTAGTATACAATGTGTTGTATTTCACGTTTACAATTTAAACAAGTGATATTACTTCTTCTCTTATCTACTTGAAAATCCGTACAGGACGTCGTTCGTCGAACCGAACGACTCGCATTCTGAGCAAGTCAGTACGAGATGGTTTGCCGTTGATTTAACCTGATTTGTTATTTTGTCAACACTCGCTGAACCGATCAATTGAACGGTGATACCTCAGTCGGCTAGTAGTGGCTTTTTATCGTGAAAAATTCTCCTACCCGGTTGGATTCGAACTCAATGTCGGAATAATTATTTTCCCGAGAAAAAAAAAAGTAACACACTATCCGATATACGTAGATATTATATATTCAATTTAATTCAATTCAATAAAGTATATTTATTTTTTTGTATACATCAGCAAATAATAAGTAAATAAAAAAATGCGCATACCGAGCAGCGTTAACGCTCTTACTATGCGTCTTAGGAAATAGTGTACAAAGAAATCTTAAAATTTATTTTATAATTATACAATAATTATACAGGGAAAAACATACAATTAAAAACTCTGCGTAGCCGAAAATAGAGAAATTAATTAATTATAGTTTGATCTTAATAGTACAATAAGGATATGGGTAAAAAATTATACAAATTATATTAAAGTTAAACAAATAAATAAGAGGATAGAAGAGAGAAATACTAATACAATAGATTACACGAGGATAGAGACTTATTAATAACGACTTAAGTAGTTCGACAATCTGGTGCGAGAGAAGTGAATGTTTAATTCTTTTGCGTTTATATTTTTTATATTTTCCGGTCAGCGAGTCGCGAGTATAGTTTCCAATTCGCTGTACGATAGGGTAATGGCTAGTCAGGCATTTAGAACCTATCTGCTTGTTCCTGTACTAGCTCAGGAATAGTAGTACGCTGATGAAGAGCTGCATGCGTGTCAGTTATCTTAGTATATAGTAAGGGGTATTAAGTACAATAGACATTTATTTTGAACAATTTGTAATTTATTTAAGGTGGAATTACTAACACCGGACCAAATTGGGCAAGAGTATAGTAATATCGGCAGTATGTATGCTTTATATATTATTAGTTTGTTTTTAATACTAACTTTAGAGCGTTTGTGAAAAATGGGGAAAATTTTATACAATCGGGAGTACGCTTTGTCCGTGATGTGTTTAATGTGTTCATGGAACGACAGACGCTTGTCCATTGTAAGACCAACGTATGTTACACGAGGTTTCCACGGTAGTTGCCTGTTGCTTATTTCAATGTGGTGAGTTATTTGCGACCTGCGTCTCGTAAATAGTATAGCCTCCGTTTTTTCGGTGTTAATTTTCCACTTTGTGTAATATTTGTATATTTTGTAATAACTTTTGGTGAGTCTGTTTGTTATTGTATCGATTCGATAGGAAGCTGTAAATAGAGCAGTGTCATCGGCGTAAAGAGATGTAACAACATCCCTCAGCCGAGGCAAATCATTAATATATAAAATATATAGGAAGGGTCCCAAGATACTACCCTGTGAAACTCCAGCTGTTAGTGTTTTAGTATTAGATATCATTTACCTTAAACTGCCTATCAGTTAGATACGATTTCATGATCATTATAAGTTGCTTGGGAAAGCCATAATGAATCATTTTGTATATTATGCCATTGTGCCACGTAGTGTCAAATGCCTTACATCTAATAACAATAGTCCAGTATGTTTGTTCAGGTTAAACTGATCAAGAATGTGATCAGTAAGGCGCGCTAGCTGCATGACGGTTGAGAGTTGGGGTCTGAATCCAAACTGGGTTTCGTTTATAATACTATGTTCATCTGAGAATTGTTTTAATCTTTGGAGTATTACTTTTTCAGCTATTTTACTAATGTTACTGATTAAACTAATAGGCCTTATATTTTTGGGTAATGAACTATCTTTCCCCACTTTTGGAATGGGAATAACAGTTGAAGTTTTCCATATTTTAGGGTAATGACCAGTGATTAGCATTAATTATATTTGTCAAGTATACTACGGCTATTTTAGGCAGGTTCTTGAGCATTAATGTGTGTATTAAGTCTTGTCCTGTGGATGACTTGCATTTAAGTCTTCTTTTTATGAAATAATTTATTTCTTTCGGTGTGGCGAGCCTAATTAATGAGTCAGATGCTGGCGGAGCGTTACAATATTTACGCACAGTGAGATCAACTTTTTTTGTATGAGATATGGTGGAGAGGGTTGTGTTTTGATTATGCACTTGATAGTAATGGTGAGCTAAGAATTCAGCTTTATCTTTATCAGAATATGCAATATATTTATTGTGCGTTATTGGCGGAATATTAACATGTACGCGCGCGAAATTCTTTGTAATGTTCCAGAGGCTTTTATCTGTGGTAGACAATGATTTTAATTTGTTATTCCACACATCATTACGATGTTCTAGGAGCTTAGTTTTTACTAAACGTGTTAAGAAGTTTAGAATTGATTTTAGCCGAGTTGTTTTATACTTTTGGTGCTGCTTACGAAATAGATTTTTCATTTTTATTAACATTTTTATGCTATAAGGAATAGTCATGGGGTTAGTGTCAAGTGCTTTCTGCGGGATGTGTAGTTGTGAGGATCTTAGGATAACATTATTAAGAAATGAGACAGTATTATTAATCTCGCCGGGAGAGTGAGGACGTGTAGATGTCTTTAGTGTGTTGCGTATATAATTTCTGTAATTATTCCAGTCCGCATGCCGAAAACTATATACATATTTTTCAGGGACCTGTTCGAAAGATTTATTAATTTCAAAATAAATTGGATTATGATTGGAACTTAGACAGGTAAGAGATATAGGTTTTGTGACATATGGAAATTGCTTGCATAATACATGGTCTATTACACTGGGTCTCATTTGATTGGCAGGTGGGATATAGGTGGGTTCTTTTGGAGAGAGAACGATGAAATTTTTGTTAAATGATAAATCTAATAAGATTTTTACCCGACTTGTTATTAGTGTAACAATTCCGAACGGTGTTTCTGGCATTAAAATCGCCTGCAACTATAACTTTATTTGCCGACTGCATAAGCATTGCTATATCATGCTCAAAATGAGCGCTATTTGGTGGGGAGTAAATAATAATAGAAGTAAATTGTATCATTTTCAACCTCAAGAGCAACACCTACAGCCTCAATGCTCTTTAGTGCAAGAGCAGGTAGAGAGTAATGAAGTAGTCTGCTGCTTGCAAGTAGTGCTACACCACCTCCTTTCTCATTTCGGTCACGCCTGTATACTTGGTATCCTGGACAATTTAAACTAAAATTAGCGTTAATCTTTGTCTCACTTAGGCAGATTATGTCAATTCGCTTCTCACGCACCAGATTGCTAAGCTCAAGAATTTTGTATCTAATGGAATTGGAGTTCCACGCTATTACTTTTATATGCTTACTAGCTGTTAAGCGAAGTCATTTATTATAATTTCTAAAATTGATGCAATCTTAGTGAAACCATCACGATTTTCGATTTCTTTAAATTTATTTATAACTCTTTTGAAGCATGATAATATTTGATTAATATTGAATGTTCTTAGGAAGATTAGTAAATCTGTGAACGAAAGGTTTTCTGAATTTAGATTATTATTATTACTACTATCACTATTATTACTACTACTACTATTATTATTATTATTATTATTATTATTATTATTATTATTATTATTATTATTATTATTATTATTAGTAACTCCTACTTTTATTATGATTATTACTATTAGTACTGTTACTGTTGTTAATATGATGCCCATTGGTTACTACCTGAGCATATGTAGCTGCGCCTATAGTTCTTGAGGGGACTAGTTCCCTAGGTTTGGGTCTTACTCTGCTCTGGCAAAGTTCAAGATAGCGAGGACACTCTTTTGAGTGAGATGTATGTGGCCCTTTGTAATTAGCGCATCGGATATTGTCTGTGGTGCATTGACTGGTAAAATAAGACTGACTACATTTTAAACATTTTGGTGTCTTATGACAGTTAATAGATAGGTGGCCGATAGATTGGCACTTAAAACATCGTGTAAGAATATTCTTTGATTTTTACAAGACAGTAGCATAAGTCTTGGATTTTTAAGATTTCAGAGATATTGGTGTTCTCCGGGAACGTGAGTAGAAATAATGGTGTAGGGGGATGGTTGATTTACCATCGTCAGACTTTTTCTGAAATTGATATATGTTTTCAGGATTTATATGTCGAGCAAGCGCTAATTTGATTTCATCGGTCGTTATATTAGCCGGTAGTATACCATTTTTACTTTTTTCCTAATTGGAGGTGTGTATGTGTGAAATTGTGCGCTAGGATTAGTTTTAAATATTTCGATTATTTTATCATAGTCTTCTATAGTTTTAGTATAGAATAATATAGTGTTACGATTAACTTTAAAGGCCGTGTTTTAGTTGAGTTATCTCCATTGTGCGCGTGTGATTATCGATAGTGCCGTGCAGTACAATTGGTGGTATATTAGTATTAATTTTATTAACATTAATTAGGTTAGAAATCTTATCGCTTACGGACCACCGTTCGGTGTTGTGTATGACGTCGTTGATGGTATCGGGAGCAATGGTAAGCGGCGAGTACACCTGTTGTTGAGCGTAATAGTAAAGTCGGTTTGAACGGCGGCCGCTTTCCGTTTAGAGCTGCTCTTGTTCTTTTTCCGTTTTTGTTGTTGCCAGAACGATGGGTTGTTTTGTTCTTCGTCCAACTCGGATGACGAAGAGGAAGACGACGATGCAGCTATCATTTCGGTGTCGATATCAACCGATTGATTATTATTATTATTATCATTATTAATAGTTGCAGGTGCAGGCAGCAGCAGCAACGTGCGCTGACTGCGTGTGTATAGAGCTGGTTTACGGTTGCGTAGCGGTGACCGAGAAAGCGGCATAGATAATTAACTTACCGATAAGAGTATACCGCCTACTGGCGTTTCGAATTAATTCGTTAAACTAATCTGAGCGCGTATAATAAATAAATGTACACGATAAGCACAGACGAGAACAATTACAGATATAATAAGCGCGTATAATAAATAAACGAACACGATAAACACGAACCAAACAAAATCATGTCAAATACCTATCGGCCGACCGCTGGACGTAGGTCTCTCCAATCAATAAATTGGGGAGAAAATAGCCTAATCTCCCGTGCGGGCCAGACAAATTGGGAGATACCGCGACAACACATAATATCCAAGTACCGTTGCTTAACTTCGGCAATTAGACGGAGAGAGTCGCCGTACTCAACGCGCTATGTCGGGATATTAATATACTTCTAATCGTTAACGCGGAAAATTACTCTTCTATTTCTGGATCTCGCAAAATACGCTAAAATATTTTATTCCAATGTCGTAATCAAGTAACTTTGTTCGAACCACTTTTTACTTTTTTTAAATGGACGGAGTTACTTATCGGCATTATTAATATTATTTTTTATCGAACATTCGCGAGTATTATTATAAGCAGTTTACGTTTTTTTTTTTTATATATATATATATACATTGTACCGGTAGAACCATAAACAACGGTGATCGCGATAAATTTGGGGTATTAAACTAACGTCTTCAATGAGACATTACATTGCAATACAATTAATTAGTAAGTATGGATAATAATTAAGATATAACGCGAGAGTAATATGTGAGATAAATATTGATTAAAGAACGCCTTTTAGAAGTATTGAATTAATGTAATATAGTAAAGAAATTTAACGATCAGGAAGGATGATTCCGGGTACTAGGTAATCGGGAGAGCATCCCGGCACCACTTCCTTCTCAGTCTCCTAGTTGGATTGCCTGGAATAATGAGTGCATTCTGAAAAATATTGGGATTACTGCTATGTTTGAGTTTGTTAAATAATTTCTCGTACTGATGTAAACATCCCGGACAAATGAAATATTCAAATCATTATGCGGGTTAGATTAGAAACGTAGAATGGCACGGATGTGATTATACGAAGTATCTTTGACTGCTGTTGCTGCACTCTGTTCAAATTACTTGCGCTAGTTGATCTATATAATTCAATAACGCCAAATCGGCGCAATGATTGTGAGATAAATGCGTCTTTTAGTTTTTAAATTTAAGGTTGACTGACGGCCCAGCAGTGGATATAATAGCCCAACACGTGCAATAATGGTCTTTCTAATTTGCGACACGTGAATATGTGAGCCTTCGATCGAAATCCGAGATAGCGTACGAAATCAACTTGCGGCATAATAATGTCATTATTAATTGTTATAGGTATATGTTCGACACCGGTCTATTAGTAAACATAATATGTTGACACTTACGTATGCGGATTAAACTGTATTCGCCAATATTGAGCCCATTGAACAATTTGATTCAGGCGGTTCTGAACAGCAAAGTTTGCATATTTGACATACGAATTCGACGCGAGGATGGCTATGTCATCTGCGAATGCGGCTCTAGAATCGTTTGATTACTTCTGGGTAAATCTAGATGAAATATACAGTAGAGGCCCAAGTAGTCTACACCTTGAGGAACTGATGTGCTAAGATTCTTTCGAATAAGAGTTGTCGATCCTAACCGTAAATGTTCCGTCAGTCAAGTATGACTGAAGTAACACGTAGAGATCACACGGAAGAATTTGTTCCAGCTTAAGAAGTAGTCCACAGGGTGTCAAACTTTATCAAACGCCTACGTCCAAAAAAAAAAACGGCAGAACATACTTCTTTTTTCTCTAGAGTTGAAGAGATAGCATCGACCAGTCGATGGCACTGTTGGATCGTGGAGTGCTTAAACCGAAAACCGAACTGGTGATTTGGTATCGCTTCATTACTCTTTATAATCGGATGTATACGATTTAAAATTAGGCGCTCGTGGATTTTCGATAGCGAGCTAAGTAAACTGATAGGTCTGTATGAGGTTACATCAGTTTGAGGCTTACTGGGTTTACGAGTCATAATTAGCACCGATTTTTTCCGCGATTTAGGAAAATATCCGATCCGCAGTATACCGTTAAATATGTAACACAACATTTTTTAATCTCATATTTCGGTGCAGTGCAAAAAGTAATATAGAAATAATGCAGACATTTCAGAATATCCGCGAACACTTGCAGATGCCGCTTAGTACTACGTAAGCAGTGAGACACTACACCGTGTGATCTACATATATGTGCAAGAAATCGTCAAGAAAAACAGCAAAGAAGCATGCCGATATAGGTTGGATAGCAGCCGCGCCAACTGGACAGCCACTACACCGGACGACGAAATCGCTAGATTTACCGTAGTTAATAAGTACGTAATGATGAAAAACTGCTATACAGTAATTAGCTACTACACACCATCAATTGATGTTGCTATAAGCGATTTTATATCGATTACGGTTAAAATGCATTTATAATAATCGAGCGTTAAATAATTTAGACGTTTTTTGAAATTTCCATCTAAAATCCGGTTTGCCGTCGGCCTCCTGTTAAACATGTAAAACGTGAATACCTCATTAACGGAGACGGTTAACACGTTATATAGGTTAGGCCGCTTTAGACCGATTCGAATGAATCGATTTTTATCAGCTATTTCTAATCGTTAACGCGAAAAAAATTACACTGTTCTACGCGCCGATCAGTCCCTGGATCCCGCAAAATACGCTACAATATTTCATTCTGGTGTCGTAACAATTTTTTTTTTTTTTTTTTAAATCGTACATTTGAATAATTTTTTATTTTTACAATTACACAGTCATATTAGTACATGAAAATAAATAACATGTATGCAACACACTATTTCCAACTAACACACACAACATAATATATAAACTGACACACACACACACTATAAAATCATCTACATTTATATTCGGTCGATATCCGAGTTGTCTATCCTTTTTATTTTCCATTCTACGTCGCTTTTTGAAATACTTTATTTATAATTCTATTCGTCTTTTTGAGTTTAAAATCGCTGTATTTTTTTTTTTTCGTTTGTTATATCATCGGTTATTACGTTCGGCATTTGTGTAATTATAAATTTATCAGATACTTTGTTCTCGATATTTGTATCTGATATTTCAGCGTTTTTCTTAAGTTATATTACCCCGCGTGAACAATTTTAAATTGGTTTAAATATACTTTGTTCTAACCAAGTTTTCGCGGCAATTTTTTTACATCCACCGAGTTCCTATCGTCATTAATATTACTATTTATCGTTATTAATATTATGAATATTTGATTATTACCGAATATTATTGGAATCTAGTTATAAACTTCGTCGCAGCTAACAAAATAAAAAACGTTGAACTTGACTGGAAGAGGAACATGTGAGAAGCATTTAGGCGTCATCACGGACAGAAGACTCACATTTACAAAACATATTAATGATTGTGTAACAATACGGAAAATGGATTGTCTATTTCCTATATTTAATAAAAGATCTGCGCTTTCAACGCGAAACAAATTTTTATTATACAAAAAGGTAATTTTACCGAAATTACTTTTTGCCTGCCAAATATTGTCTTATACTAGTAGTAGTAGTAGTAATATAAACCACGTGCAAAGAGTCCAATTGCCTTCGAATAATTTTGAATAAACCTCTCGATTTACTTCAATAAAATCTCTCCATGGTGCGTTAAAATTCCCTTACGTACACAGGAAACGATTAAGGATAAAACGAAAAATTTTTTTGCCGATTGTAGATATTCCGACATTCCAGTGGTAAATTCTATAGGGGATTAACCAAGCTTTACGACACAGGTATAAAAGATATATAGGCGTATAAAACACATCCTTCTACAGTAATACAAATCATAGTTCATAGTTCTAGTATTAATAAATAAGCTAAGATATTTTTAACTATATTGTTGATACGGTAAGAGTGTACGCACTCTGTTATTTTAAATTAAAAATTTTTCCTGCAATCTTATAATAAGGCGTAATTTAAATAATAATTAAATAATATTTTATAAGATTATGTATTAATTTTTTCTGGAAAGAATCGTTGATATATTCGGTACAGAAAATTCTATTGAATGCTAACTTTACTTTTTTTTGTAAACAGAAAATATTTTGCAAATATATTATTGTTGTTGTTAAATAAAAAAAAAAAAATAACGGATCGTCGTATATTCTTTGAAAATTTGAATTTGCAATTTTTTTTTTCTATTGCGTACGTTATAAATAAATTGCTCCATAACTGTGAATAGACGAAAAAGTTCTACTTTAAACATCGAAATAAATAAGAGAAAAATCTGCTTTTTTATTATTTATATATATATTTTATATTCCTTCTTGTTTCATTATATTACACACACACACACAATCGGGATTAAAAATGATAAGTATCTGAAAACAAATAATAATTTTTTAATTTATTATAAAAGTTAACCTATCAGGCGGTTTCGTTTCGCCTCGTATGGAAAATAGCTTATTTTTCAATAATAATGCGTCCGTATTGAAATATTTATGTTGCCCTTTTGTAGGTATGCACATGTGTACGAGAGAGATGACTATCGAAATGCTTGTAAAAAACAAAAAAAAAAAAAAAAAAAAAAAAAAAAAAAAACTAGTTTGATCTCCAGATTAGGAGCTACAAATTACCAAACTGATAGATAATAGCATTCATCTTTTCACGAATCGCGAAATAACACACATTCAATTATGCAATTATATATATATATATATATATATATATATATATATATATATATATATATATATATATATATATATATATATAAAGTAATAATCATAATAATAAATAATAATGATATAATAAAATAATGCACTGGCAAATAAATCGAATCGATAAAACGGGGGTCATTTATTTCGGTATAAAAATGTCGTCCTATCGGTTGTAAGGTAAAGTTTTTCGCCGGATTTCCATTTTTATTTCCTTACATATAAGTTTTTACATCTAGAGCGTCCCACAGTTCGTTTTGGTTCGCTCTGAATCGTGTAACGTCGAGTCCTGAGTCTGTTTGTGTATATGGGGGGAGTTTATTCGTTTTATTATAACGTTCCTCATAGAACACAACGATAAATTAAGGAATAGAACGAACGCTGGGAAGCATTCAACGGACCAGTGCTGCGCCTATTGTTCAGCCGAACAGATTGCATGCATAAGCTTTCAAACATAAACAAAATACGTTTTCTAAATGATACAACCTGAATCAATACGCGTGTATGGATGCGTTTATTTCTTCTGAATAATTATACTATTCTTTATTATTATATTATTTGATTGTACACTGGCGCCGGCTGCACTAACGAGTCATAAATGCACCTATAGACTTACTGCGGTCCTAGATCTGATTTAAAAGGGGCTCAGTGAAACCGAGAACGCACAGAAAAATATTACGTATATTACGGTCGGTAGATTTAACGAGTCTAATGTGTGAACGTCTAATAATAATCTGGCAGCTCGATCAATAGACTCATTTCTAGGGAGACCGATGTGGTTGGGAATCTAAATGAAAATTACGGAAACTTCAGATCTCTAGTAAGGTCGCGGAGAAGCGGGTATAAAAGTGCGCATTCGTATAAAAGTTGTGAACAGACTTGTAAAACGTTTAGCGAATCCGAGAGGATATAAAGAATTTAGAAGAAAATTGACCGGTGGACGAGAACTCTAGACACTTGAAAATAGCAATCAGCCGAGAATATGGAGCCAGAGGATAAATTGTTTCATCTACAAATAAAAATCTCTATCGGCCTGCTGCAGTCGTGTATGTACGATATAAATATATTAACCGATGCGATTTTATAAATTATCTCATTTTGTAATATTTTATACTTTATAATATTAAACGGGCGCGCGTTGATAATTTTGATTTATTGTTTACATGTCAACGTTACGGTTTTGTTTTAATCGATTATAAATCTTTCAAAAATTAGTCGGACTAAACATTTATTGGTAAGTTATGAATACTCTAATTTATTTAAAAATACATAATATACGTATATATATATATATATATATATATATATATATATATATATATATAATTTATTTGAGCATACAATTTAATATACATGAATTCATGGAAATATAAAAAATCAACACAGCCTATGTATAAAAACGACATCATGAAGTAATACAAGATAAAACTAGAGTAGCCTGCGAAATTATACATATATATATATATATATATATATATATATATATATATATATATATATATATATATATATTAAAAATAATACGGTATCCTTGTGACATTAGTGTAGGTTAAAGACCACAAATTTTGTCAAGTGCCTCCTACACACATAAATACATATACCCAACATGAGGACAAGAATTTTTTACAATAAAAAAAATATATCTAACAAACTTAACTGTCCGCGTGAATACCGGGGCTTGCTAGAAAATAAAGATAATAGCAATGGCTGGTTTGATTTTAGTTCTTTGTGTTCGGTTTATAAAATACTACCAAGGATAGCTGGTGCTCTGTGGTATATCTCTAATTACACATTGCATAACGATCTTCAGATATAATAATTATGTGGAACGTGAAATCCATCAAGTTGTTGGTAGTTACCTGGCGAGATTTGAAGCACATGAGAGTCCGCTTGCAACTAGCTCAATCGGCGATCAGAAGGCTAAGAAGAAAACGTAATACCGACTTCAGGATAACGCCTTCGGGTTGTGTCGTTTTTTAAAACTTAGGAAGTTCTCTGTCGCTAGACCGACTCTTTGTAAAATTATTTCACATTACATCTGGTAGATGACGGGTTAACCTCGTCAATTCTACATTATATTCGGTTGTTCGACTAGTTCCAGCTAATAATACGAATCCGCTTTTTTTAGTCTTACGTATGCCGTGTAACGCTTATAATAAATCGCGATAACGATGGCCGAATGTTCTCGTTTGGTAATCTCCGTTGAAACATAATTTTTTTCTATTAATTATTCTTTTAAAAATCGAAATATAACTAATACACGTTAGGAAATTTCCCTTTTTTTTTTTAATACGGTGTTTGGTCATTTATAAGTTCCACTGTTACCAGTTAACGGAGGGTGAATCGTTTGCTGACAATACAGTTTAAACTGTGTGCAACTCTTGCAAACAATGAGTGTGCTTCCATTATTGATGTAATTATTACTGTAATAATCATTATTATTATTGTTATCGTCATCATTGTTAGCGTCTAGACAGAATTCTACTAACTATGTCGCCGGAAAAATATCGTCTTTACAACGTCTTCTAAGAAATTAAGAAATGGACTCCTATTACAAGTGTACATCTGGTTAAACGGTTTAGGAAAAAAAAATAGAACAACAGAATATCAGAAAGACCCAACTACTTGTAGTTGTAATTGTAATAATTTAATCCCTATCAGAGGTGAGACAAACGATACGGCTGTTGGGATCTATTTAATCCGAAGTTCCCTGTTCCTACTGTTATCGTTGGGTAAAGTAGTTTACGATTATTTCAAAAAGTGTCGTCAGCATAAAATATCTTGAGAAAAATACTACTCTACTTCTGAGAATACATTTTCTCTAGTAATGACAAATTATACATTCGGACAGCAATAATCTTAGTTACCGTATTTCAGACCAGTCCGATTTTTATTTCTCATGTTTATTTAAATTATTATTATTATTATTATTATATAAGTTAACCCTCGACCGCAGACGTACTGTTTTTAAAACGGCTTGTTCGAATTATTTTAATATATCTATACCTAAATTTTGTCAAAAGTAAAATTTTATTATTATAAATGAAAATAATTTCGCGATTTGTGTAGATTTAAAAAGAAAAAAAATTGTTGTAGTAAAATTAAATGTACTAAAAAAAAAAAAGTATATTAATAAATACGTTTAACGAAGTTTAAATTTATTGAATATTCATTATATTATATCGATAAAAATGGTGATTAAATATTATTTTTAATTATAAGACGTTATAATTAAAATAATGTTGGTTGAACGTTAAAAAAAAAAAAAAAAAATAGTTGTGTAAAAACGAGCATTGTATTTCGTTAATTTAAGATTTATAATCGGACTTGTCGGCTGATACCGGTTGTCTGCAATCTCCGTTTCACTTCAGGCGTTAAGCCATTCTCAACTGTTTTATAACATTATATCCGATTTTCAGCATTAGTGCATTACATACAAACACGACAATGAAAAGCGAAATCATATTATTATTATTATTATTAAGACAAAATCGACTGATTGTGAATGAAAAGAAAATTAAATATCTAGTATATAGTCATCAGTCTCCTAAGTTGTGGGAAACTTACACTCAATAATGAAACCGAGCTAAAAAGAGCTTATGAGGTAAAATATTTAGGCATACAGTTTGACTGCAAGCTGACTTGGAATAAACATACATTGTGCCTGGCTAAAAGATTAAGAAAATTTAATTATCTTTTTTACTACTTAAAACAATACTTCTCCGCTGAACAACACCTTAAACGCTTATATTTCGCTTTGTATCAGCCTACTCTTAGTTATGGAATTATGCACTGGGGGGAGGGGGCAGCTAAGCAACATATTAGACCACTTCAAGTACTGCAAAATTTATTGTTTAAATTTGCCCTCAGGGTAAAAACAGCAGTATCGTATGAACATCCTTTGTATGTTCGAGAACTGCATCAGCTGCAGCTACTGGAATACATATTTAAAAACAAACCATATGCTGAACTAAACCCCAGTGGCCACTTTACCAGATCAGAGGGACAAGGTTTGTTTGCAAGAGCAAAAATTAAATAAATATCATTCTAGAACACAAGCTATCGACAAAGGTGTTAAAATTTATAACACATTACCGTTAGTAGTAAAAAATAGCCTAAAGAATTATAAAAAGCGTCGTAAGCCCTTGACACGATACATGGAAAATAGAAACAAGCAAACAAGTAGTAGACTGCTTTAGTAGAATACAACAACAATGTCTTGCATACATCGTTCAGAGAAGACGGACTCGTCTAGTTTTAAAATAGGAAGTTGCGTTTTATTTAGAGTATTTCTTAATGTGGTAAAGCTGGGTTTGGATTTATTTTTACGTGTATTTACACATCAACATCCATAGGCATGTGTGTAATTTATAGTGTGTTTATACTTGCATATCGTGTATCAATTAATATATTTATAAGTTGCTACATTTATATGTGTGTGTGTATATGGTATGCGTGTCTATACGAGTATCTTATAGTTTATACGTTTCAACAAATGTAAGAAGCAAACAATATTTTACAAAGTTATGTATGTTATATGAATGTTTTAGGTGTGTGTATGTGTGAGTGATAATTTAGTTAGATTAACGTGTTGTTTCTTATGTATCAAGTCGATTATTTTATTTTTATTTTTTACACGAGATATATTTATTCTTTATACGGTTGTAATAACTCCCTTTATAGCATGTGCGCGTGTGCGAATGCGACCTAGTTGAGCATGAATAACACCGATATAATATATCAATTGTACTCTGCCATTCGCGCAATGTTTGCGCATAGGCAGTTAGATTTAAACACATACTTCATTTGTAAAACTGTAACGGATTAAATATATTTGATTTGATTTGATTTGATTATTATTATTATTACACGAACGCGGACGTCCGGTAGTTTTGACCGGTTTTCAGTCGCAATGTCCACTATGTGGGACATGAAATTTTAATGTTAACAAAAAATTTTATACTTGAAATGTCTCGAGTTTAAAAATATTTATCTGATTACATTGAAAATTATCGTAAGGTTCACCTAATAAAAAACAGTATTGTATAATAAACACCGCTATCAAATTTATAATTTAATGTTTTTATAATGTACGACTGTAAGGGTTAATGTTATTTATTAGTTCGAAATTCGTACAACGTAATCAGTCGTCAATAACTGGACTAGATTGAAGTGAAGCACTACGACGAAGATATAATACAGTGAGTAATATACTCTCTCAAAATAACCGATTCAAAAAAAATTACCTTATAAACTAAACAGCCTTATAAGTAGGAAAATAACTTTTTTGTTCCCCGCAGTATGCTGGAATGCAAATGGTCTACTCCTCAGGAAAATCGAATTTGAGTCCTTTTTGCACTCCACGGGGACGAGTATTGCTCAAGTCAGCAATTCGTGCTAACTGTCAGATTATTTCGCCAGGAAGTCCTACTTACTGGCCCTCTGACATCAATAAGATACCCGACATAATTGACTTCTTTCTTACCAAGGGTATGCAGGTACATCATTTTAAGGCTGAGTGCATAGCCGATCTTAATTCTGATCATGTACCCGTACTGCTATCATACCTTATCTCACCGGTTAAAATTAATCATCCACCACAATTGGCAAATAAAAGTACTGACTGGGAAAGATTTCGAGAACTAATTGATCTCTATATTAACCTCAATATACAATATCATGTACCGTCAGATATCGATGCAGCAGCTGAAAATTTCTCATCTCTCCTATCACACTGTGTCCAGTCTAGTACTCAGTATTTTGAACAACTCCCAACTGAAGTCAGATATTCCAACTTCATTCGTCTCTTGGTCCATCGAAGACGCCAAGCAAGAAAAGCCTGGCAAAGACATCGTACTATTGAAAATAAATCTGTTTTCAATAAATTGTCTAAAGATACTACACGTGCCATTCGTCAGTGGAGGAACAATTCATTTTCCAATTACCTATTGTCTCTTGGCTCCACTAAAGAAGCCAACTACTCATTATGGACTGCCGCTAGGCGAATTCGCCGTCCTACTCGGCCTTGTTTTCCTTTGAGGAAGGAAGATAACTCATGGGCTCGGAGCGATTCTGAAAAAGCATATGTTTTTGCCAAACATTTTGAGCATGTTTTTGAGCATAATAGCATTCAATCCTCAATAGCTCCTTCCTGTCCTAGTACATCTAATGGCAGAATTAAACCAACTTCTCCCCTCGAAGTAGCTAAGGTTATTGATAGCCTAAACAAATCACCGAGACATGATAGGCTTTCTCCTGTTTGTTCAAAGAACTGCCAAAGAAGGGGATTGTCTATCTGTCGACGATGATAAATGCTTGTATTCGTCTACGGTATGTACCTCGCACTTGGAAGATTGCGAAAATGATCATGATTCACAAACTAGGGAAACCAGCCGAGGATCCTGGATCTTACCGGCCCATTTCCCTACTACCTATCATTGCGAAAATCTTTGAAAACATTACTTCGCAGCGTCTTCGAACAGTTATTGTAAACAAACATTTGATACCAGATGTTCAGTTTGGATTTCGTGAAAAGCACGCAACCATTGAGCAAATTCACCGTGTTGTACATACTGCAACTCAAGCACTTGAGAACAAAGAATTTGCTACAGCAGTTTTTCTAGATGTTAGTGCTGCTTTTGATAAAGTTTGGCACCTTGGTTTAATTCACAAAATTAAAAGATATTTTTCACCGGGCTTTTGTCATGTCATACTTAACTGATCGACAGTTCTATATATATTTTGGATCAGCGACTACGCACTACATCAGCATTCGCGGTGGTGTTCCACAAGGCTCTGTACTTGGTCCTATACTCTTCCTACTTTATACTATGGATATTCCTCAAACTCCTGAGACAACAACAAGTCTGTTTGCCGACATCACTGCAATAATTTCACATAGTCGCAGTTATGTTACAGCTGCATGTATTCTTCAAACAGCTGTAGACAATATTTCAACTTGGGCTCATACCTGGAAAATTAAATTAAATGACAGCAAGTCAGTACGAGTAGACTTTTCTCTCCGACACCATGGTTACCATTCCAACTTATTTGGATGGTAAACCGGTTCCAGTATCTAACTCTGCTCGCTATTTAGGTCTGCATCTTGATTGCAAGCTCAATTGGCACGAGCATATTAGAAAAAAACGGAAAATGTTGGACCTTCTGCTTTCCAACTTTCGATGGCTCCTTCAGCCTAATTCTGAGCTTAGTCTCGAAAGCAAGGAGGCTCATCTATACTTCAATTTTCCGACCAGCATGGAGCTATGGTGCAGAGATCTGGGGATCCGCAGCCAAATCTAATCTCGAAATTCTTGAAAAATTTCAAAACAAGTTCATGCGTATGATTTCAAGAGCACTTTGGTTTGTCTCGAACGCTCAACTTCGCATCGATCTCAAAATCGATCCAGTTCCTGTTATTATCCACCAGAAGTCAAACAGCTACATTAATCGCCTTCACCTCCATCCGAACGTTGAAGCAATCTTACTATTAGATGATTCTAATGATACCCGACGGCAGAAAAGAAAACATCAGCTGGATCTTATTAATATTTAATTTTATTATTTTTTATAAAATAATTTAACTACATGTGAATTTCTCCTATAATTAGTTATGGTAAATGTAATTAGTTTTACAGTTCCTATAAAATCTTTATAATATAAAAAAAAAAAAAAAAATTATACTAATTTTCGTGGACGCGAATGACTTTTGTAGTTGAGCGTCCTAAAATAAAAGTATAATAAATAAAAAAAATAATTATTTTTAATAGCATCGGCTATTTTAGATTGATCATCTTTATTTTAATATATTTAGAAATTATCGCGGTGTTTTTATTGATTTTTTTCAATAAAAAGTAATATTTTAAGTTTATTCATCTTTAAGTTGTTTATCAAACTCGTTAATATCATCCGCTCCCTATTAATTTGCCTTTAAACCAGATCCTACTATTTATGATGTTCTTAATTCGAGTTGTGTTTTTAATTCATTCTGTTTTAAAATGTTATGCCTCATTTGGTATTATCGTAGCGAGTTTATTTAAAAGAATATCTATTTCTTCGCCGGATTTTAGACCAGAATCTTTCTGTTCCTTATTAACATTCTCAGTAACTTTAGAAAGCGCTTGATTTTTAATAAACACTGCACTAGTCGTGCTCATTGAACATCAGTGGTCGCGTGGCGTCTATTAGGCGCCATTTTGGAAAACACTTTATTTTATATTATTAATTTAAAAATAATATCAACTTATAAATTTAAAACAACCTAAGTATCAATTATATTACTTATACATACACACACACACACACACACACATATATATATATATATATAAAATGTACATCCCAATAAAGTGCAGCTTGAAAATTAAAAGTATATTACTTTCAATGTTGGGAATAATTTTCACATATTAATTTATCATGTTCGAAGCAAATAAAATGTTTACACTGTTTACAAAGATTACGGAGTTATTCTACACGTTTTTCTTGCGCATAACCGCTATCGCCCAACTGCTTCTTCACTGCTTACACTTAGATTCCTTTTTAAACTCTCCGGCATGTAACTCAAAGTACACCGCATTTTCGTATTGTCTTCTGTCCTTGAAATAGCTAAATTTCTCGAGAAAGTTCGACGCTTTATCATATATTTCCTTGAATATTACTATAACTGTAAAAGAATACGGACATTGATTCCACCTATGTTTAGCAGACTGTAAAATATCGCCATCGCCCCCATTTTTCGTATGTCTCGAACAATTATATACCGTCCAGGAAGATATACCGGTTTTATAACACAGTAGGCGTCAACACCTTTCTCATGCCCTACGACAGTATTTTATTTCGTCTTTTCACTTGTCGCCTTATTTTATAGTACGTGAAAAACCAGTAAAATCTGGATTACACATCGGGAATAAATATGCTTTAAAGAAATGGTGGCTAAGGTTAAGCTTAGTAATTTTCCCGACGATATCCAAGTCTTTGAGTTCCTCATCAAATAAATATGACAAGAAGCGAAGACACAACTAGTTAACTCACTGCGCAAAGTGTTTCCGGAATTGAATTCTCTCGGCTATAACTGAAGCTATTGATTTAATTAAACCATAATGAATTATATAAGCATCGTCATCGTTAAACGCTGGTTTTTTACGTTTTAAATGACTGCAGCTGAAATATTTATCACTAATGGTCGTTGTTGTTAATTAATTTATTTATTTATTTAAAATTTTCGTTTGTCTCTTTCTCTATTTTTTAATTTTTTAATTTTTATTATTCGAAATTTCAGCGTACCAAATAACATAACGTTCACTTTTCGTTTTAATCGTTATCATACCGTTATCGTTAGTTTATCATTAATTTATTTATGTACCGTTAAGATCAACATGCGAGCATGTGTTGCGCCTAGTTTTAAATGTAACATGTAACTTGGACGGGTTAATTTTAACCTTACATCGTCGTGCCCACATGTCCAAAGTCGTTCAAACCGCGCTGTAATTTTTACGCCGCTACCGGATCATTCTCTCCCGCGAATAATGCTGTATTATCGGCAAATGCCGCCATCTCCACATTTGTATTTACCGGAAGGTCGAACATATATACGAGAAAAATGATTGACCCCCCCTCCCCAACAATAACATCCTCATCCGCACCGATTCGCTCAGCTCTATTCGCTGTTTCCAGGAAAAATTCACAGCATCGTTTAGTTGAAAAAATTCTTACCCAGGCAGCATCTTATAAAGAAGAAATAACTGCGACGTGGATATCATAAGGACTGAACAAAATGGTCGATAAAGTAGCTAAAGAATCCGCCATCCTAGCACCAGCTCCAAACCTACCAATTCCGGCAAAAGACTTCACGGATCGGATACGCAGTCAACTGCAGTGTCACCAAACAGTGGCAAGTTCACTACAGATCGGAAGAAGGCAATCTGGTCGGAACATTCCAATAGAAAATACGAAGTCGCTTTGTTCCGCATACGCTGTGGACACACACGAGCATTTCTTTCTAGGTCAGAGTGCATGCTCGTCATGTAACATACACCTTACTATTCCTCACATTCTCCTATCATATCCTTTGTACTCAGCTCACCGTCTTACTTTCTCCCTTTAATCTAACTATCCTTCCGTGCCTCTGGTCTTAGAAGCGGTATAAATAAAGAAAGAAAAAAATGACTGTAAGCGAATCTCTCGTTTTCTTATTTTTAAATAAAATTTCATCGAACAATTTTGGTTAAGCAGTTTTTTAGTTAGTCAAAAACAAAACCCTATATACACACGCGCACACACACACATATATATATATATATATATATTATATTGTATAAAAATATAATTGTAGTGTACTGGGATAGTAGTAGTGTGGACACTGGTTATAGTTATTATTAATAATTTAAAAGAATTTCTGTTCTTATCTGTGATGAGAAATACGTAAGTGATAAGTTTCCTACGTGCTTTTCTTGGAAGTAGGAATGAAACACAAATGCTTTTGTATATATATATATATATATATATATATATATATATATATATATATATATATATATATCGCACGCAATATACACGTGCATTGTTTCTAAATATGCACGAACACTGGTGTCGTGATAAATATCAAAGAACGCTATTAACCATTATAATGTTCTAAACTTAAATAAAACACATATTAATAAAATTCGTTTTTTTTTTTTTTATTTTTTGTATAGAGCCCGCCCAGATTGCTACTATTGCTACTATAATTGGCATTCTATCGTGATAACGATAGGAATAAAACTACAGTTTGTCATTATCATTATTATTTGATTAAGATGATGACGTAGGTGATGATTATAATTGTTAATAGGTCTAAATTTTCGATCGTTGCGATGGTAAAAATTAAAATACCAAATGCCATATTCGAATAATTCGAATACAGGGCGCATGTATGGGTGCAACAATGCTCAATTGTTTACCACCCCCTCTTCTTATAAAACTACAAGCCACGTCGCGAGTCGCTTGCACATTTCATCGTAACCGGAGATACTAAAAGGCATTAGTAAACATCAGGTCAATTTCATACGCTGTCTTGTTCTTCTCCGAACTATTCCGTTGGTTTATTCAATCTTCCTTGTAATTTATAGAGTGGTTTACTCTGCATGAAAGGTCTATTAATTTCTCCAGTTACTCGAATTAATTACAAAGTACGTGTATTTTAATGTATACATGGATACGCCGTGATCTATAAATATATTTATAGCTACGTTGAATGTAGATTTAATAAATTGGTACGAAAGAAATGAAAGAAAAAACCGAAGAAAAATGGTGTAAAAATACGAAATAATAAGCACATTAGAATTTTCCGATGATATTAGCTGTTCTAGCGGAAAATCAAAATCAATTGAAGGAAACATTATATAAGTAATGGAAGATGTAGTTAAGAAATATGGAATGCAAATTACGCGATTAGAATAGCGGTCGAAAGAAAATAAGTGCACATATGGAAGGTGTTAAAATACAAAAAGTCAAAATGAATTTCATTACTTGGGTAGTAAAATCACCAAAGATGGCGGGTGTAGACATTAAAAAACGGATCAATCGAGCAAAGCGAGTTTTTTACAATCGGAAAAATATTTTTTGAACAACAAGGGTATATAAGTACAAATTTGAGGAAAAAATGTTTAACCCTATTTGTTTGGAATGCGGCGTTGTACGCATGTGAAACACGCATGATTGGTAAGGCGGAGGAAAAAAAAAACCCTAGAAGCGTTCGAAATATGGTGCTACAGGAGAATGCCGAAAATAAGACGGACCGATAAATTAACAAATATGAAGAGGTGTTAGAAAAAATTGGCGAAGGAAGAAAATTATAGAAAAAAAAAAATAATAAAACGAACTAATATGATCGGTCACATTTTAAGACACGAAAGCCTATTAAAGATAATTATAGAAGGACGGATGAATGACGGAAAGGGAAGACCAAGAAATCAATATACACAGCAACTAATAGAAGACACTGGTAAGGATATACGGATATGAAGTGGAAATATCTGTAATTGCCTTTGCATACGTATATCGCGGTATATGTGCATATTTATGATTCCAATCGTCATAATCCGATGTATGATGAATGAACGCGTGCAGAATATTTACGAATGTATTTCTATACTTGAGAAATGTGAACAGTCTTACGTTTATATCGTGTCATTCGCCTCTCGATTTCAATTTATTAAGTTTACATTGTTAAAATTTAAAAAAAAAAAAAAAAACGCGATATATATTTGATTTTTAGATTATGATTATTAAAAGTAGGCAATGAGGAGCAAATTTGTACTCATTTTAATATTTACTCGCGCGAGTGTATCGAAAACAAAATACACAAAAATAATTCCCGCAATTTTTTTGTTTATCTTCTTCTAATAACTGACGTATCTAACCTGTCATCTACCAGATGTAACGAATGTGGTGAAAAAAATAAACATTTTTTTAGAAGGAGTCGGTCCAGCGACAGAATTCACAAGTTACGAATGATGACAGCCGGAAAGCATTATCTGAAGTCGGTAATATCTCTTCAGCCTTCTAATCGCCGATTGAAAACTTGCAAAAACTTCAGCGGATTGTCGTGAATTTCCAATCTCGCCAGGTAATCGCGAGCAGCTCGTTGGATTACTTGTTCCACATATTGCATCTGAAGATCTTTATGCAATGTGTAATTACATAACCATGGAGCGCCAGCTATCCTTCGTGCTGTATTTTTTGAATGGTGCTCTTAGAATGTCCCACAGTTCGCAGCCATAATATAGCCAGATTGGTTTACCGCATTGTAACAATAAAAGTTTATTTTTAATATCTAGTCGCGATCTAGGTTCTAATAATCATTTTAATTTCGCTGTTTCGATATTTAATTCAGTCCTTTTTGCCGTTATACGTGATGACCGTGTTAAAGACTGATCAAGATGGATTCCCAGGTATCTAACAGAAGAGTCTTAAGCTATTGTTCTTCCACTTATTGAGACTTGATATTTTTTGCGTTCAATTTTTCTTTTAGTAAATAAAATAAATGTTTACATTTAGCTTCGTTGTTGTGTTTTATTTTTTCGGTTTCACCACAGACGATGTAAATAATGCTATTCACATTATCAAATAAGTCTTCTCCCGGTTCCGACGGCTTGTCAATTATTAAGGCCTAACACGTATTATAACGTTGTTTTCAAAACATTTTTTAAAAAATCTATAAAAAGAATCGCTATGAGTTATCTTCAAAAAAACTAGAATTTTTCACTGCCAGCTTGGTTGCTTTACCGGGTAAGGTCGCATTTCTTATATTACCGATAATCTAGAGAATGGTCGTTCTTCCGCGGGAGTTTACTACTTCTGATTTAATGAAGTCGTTCGATAGCGTTACTTTTACACAAGTTGTATTCTTGTGGATTTAGAGGCATCATCGTGTTTAACCGGTTTTAGATGTTACAAAAAAAATTATCGATGTGTATAACAGGAACTTTTAGTTCAGGAGTTCCACAAGATAGCGTGTCGGGTGTGTGTATTTATGTTTTTAGCGTATATATTAACGATCTTTGTAATCGGAGTGTAAATTGGGAAATTTTTACTTATTGCCGATGATATCGCGTTGGTATTAAGTTAGCGCTTATCGTGTAAAATTCAATACAAAAAGACGCAGATATAATTGTCGTTTGGGGCGGAATGAAAATCGTCTAGTTCTAAATTGTGATAAAACTAAATATTTATAATATACGCTCTACAGCCTTTGCATCAACTGGGAAAATCAGTTACAAAACAACGTGTCCGTCCATAGAGTAAATGAAATAAAATCTTCGTCTGCAAAGGCGGATCTGTTTCATCGCTGGAGCTCCATGTTTTGTGCTACTCGGAATAATTTCTATAAACAAATTCGAACAAGTTTACCCAACCAATCGCTCTTTCTAATTAAGCCTCCGCATTCAATATCGATGCGTAAATTTTTTTTCCATTTTAATTCGTATTAGGTCAGGACATAATCTGCTGCCCAGCCATCATCTCCACCGGATAGAGCTGATTAGTTCAAGTACTTGCCAGTCCTCGTTGGACTGTAGTTCGACAGCGGACATTAATCGTACAATTTTTTCGTACAATCTATATAGTGCACATAACCTTAATCAAGATATTACTACAGTTAGGTATCTTTCCTCCGTACTCTATTACATCCTATGCTTAAATAATCCTTCTGTGTTAATCTGGCCTCTTATATATATATATATATATATATATATATATATATATATATATAAATCTAATATTATTTTGTATACATTCATGTATAATTATCGTTATATGTCTTAGTGTAGTTATTTATATTTTATAACTCATTTGTTAGCGTTAACGCTTATTTTAATTTGTATGTACAATGAGTAGTAATGGCTTTATAACCTAAACTCAATTTGTGTGACAATAAATAATATATATTAATATGTACTTCGCTGTTACATTTGAGTATCGTCTTACTTGGAACAAATATATAAGTTAAGTTAGCTAGCAGGGAAATTGAGATCCTTAAATTATTTTATTATTTAAAACGATATTTTTCAGTAAATCACCTGATTCGATTCGATTATTTATATCATTACATCAATCGGTTCTGAGTTACGCGTTGCTATTTTATTTTCTTCGGAAATCTTTATTGAAAATTACGAATAACCTTAGTTCGCGAAAAGTAAATTAAGGATTTTTGGCGAAATTTATTCGGTTCAATTAAAAAAATTTTCCGCATATATAAAGACGAAAAATTTTACATCGATATTACAGATGGTATATAAAATGCGTTAGTAGAACATGCGATAATTTCTAACTATGACGCAAGAATATAAACTATTTATAGTAGCGGCCTAACTGTGTTTAATTCGATTGAAATCAGATTTGAAAAATGTTAAAAAAAGAAGCAATTCAATAGGTTAGGCGTTTAATAGCGGGAAACTGTAAATATTGACATCGCGTGTTGTATTTATTGAACGGAGGTGGTATATCAGTTTATCGCTACCATTTAACTTACATTTGATAAAGCTTTCCTACAGTTTCCCTCGCTTTCTCTCCTACGGCACTTGTAAATGTTGCTGAATTTATTACACGTAAAGAGCTATCTTTATGGATGCTGCGTGTTAATAATACTTAGGAATATATACTTTCCTGATTTGTCTCGTTATAAGTTAATATATTATTAAGTTGTACGAGTTTATAAATCATTATAAATGTATTCCGGGCTTGTTTACACGGGTGTGCGCAAGTGTACATATTCCATTATTTGGTGTGCGTGTGATACAATTATATAGAACTCTAGAGTCTCGTAATTGTTTAGTATAATTTTTTTTTTTTCAATTTTTAATGGGCTCAGAATTTTTCACCCAACTCGGTATAAAATTGTTTAGACGGATATAATAAACATTAATATTAGTTGATGCGATATAATTATAAATAGATAAATTTACAGGAATGTGTTTAATAGTATAAGACATATTTATTAACAATTTGATTATATAATAAAGATCGTCGAGAGCTGTAGTAAGAGCATTCGAAAAATCTGCAATCCGGCTATTCTGTTGCATCGGAAGGATAAGAATTTTATATCGGTATAGGAGAACACGATGGAAGTCGATGTTTCTTCAAATCGTAATCTACACCAGTCAACAGATGTAATTTTATATTTAGGAGCGGCATACACCGCTATTAAGTCAAATTGAAATTTAGCCGTTTTAAAAGTGATTCCCAAAGCTTGAACTACGTCCCTAAAATTCGTTATACTAATAGTATAAAATGTTCCGTTGACAGTGAATTATGTATAAGGATAGCCAGGCCTCCGCCCCCCTTTTTTTTTGGTATGCGATCGCAACGTAGGATTTTACAATGAGGAATCCTAAACTGCTGATTTGGTTTGAGCCGAGTCTCACATAATAACACTGACCAAGACAGAAACTCTACAAGTTCTCCGTGACAACCATCGATTCCACTGTACTATTTTTACGTCTTTTAGAATATCGTTTTTTTCTGAAAATTACTAACGTTAAAACTCCTCCTCTACCATTTAAGTCTGTCATTACGAATTACGCTATGAGATCACACACTTACGATTTATCGTAACCAGGATTCGTCCATATATTTGCACGTTTAATTTTTTTAGGGTTTGACTCTAATTCTTCTCTGTTGGAATATATGCCTTTGCAGATCCATAACATTATTCTAAATGAATGTGTGTTTTTTTTTTTTTTTTTGTTGCGGTAATGCACATAGTCCCCCCCAATTTTTTTATATATACACGTACGTATAGTTGTATTTATTTATTTTTCTAAAATACATTACACACACTCGTACACATACATTTATACATACTATTATAAGATTTTATAAAGTCTATACAAGTATTTTAAAACATTTTATTGTCATCTACTTTGTTTTGGCATCATTTATAATATTTCCCAACTGGTCTTATGTTCTTCTGTGAATTTTCTCTCTTAATTGTTAATATTTTTTTTGCCCTGTTTTTGTTTCTTTTAATTATTATTTATGCCTGCCGCACGTTCTATTATCGTGTACGATTGTCTCGGAATTTATCATCACTGACCGTAACTTTTTGATTCACATTTATGTATGTTCGTTTTTTTATATTATTACATACTTCTCTCGAGGTCATTGTATAGGAAAAGGGGTTATTATGTTCTAGCTTTTCCTATTATTATGGAACTTGTTGCGTCAAATAGCCGTTTGTTACCTCTAGAGTCTAGACCCTGCCAATTGTTCCTCTCCAACGTCTTCCGCTTTTTAAACTGGTGGGACTCGATTCGATATCCGTATTTTGAGATTGGAGTTTTTTCATAAATTGATATTTCGATTACAGCATTATTAATTACGCGATGATTTTGTTGAAGTATCGGGAATTCGTCATCCGCTTGCAAAATGCTAAAGCGATAATTCTATCACTTAAATACGATGGTTCCCTATTAAATTTTATTTACGTTGTTCTTCCGTTTAAAGGTGGAATTTCATCAGACACTTCCGAATAACTTAGATTTTGATATGTAGTGTTTTACTGTCTCAAACGTTCTGGACAGTCTCTTGTAATTTCGGTTGCCACGACAATTTATGCAAAATTTATTTATCTCACAGTGAGTTCCGTAGTGAAAGTTCGACGAGCAATTGATGCATCTCTTTTCAGTTGCTTGCTGCGTGAGAATATCTAAAACATTGATAATATCGACGTACAGGGGCTATATTGGACTCTATTTATATAAACATACTTGGGAATATTTTGACCATTAATAAATATGCGAACAGTTTTAGATGGTGCAAACGTGGCGTTTCCATCATGGTAGAATTTCTTATTTAACCGCACGATCTTACCGTATATAATCCGCTGTCCAGGTGGTTCAAAATTTCATTCTCCGACGTGTCTACGTCCACATCTCGAACAACGACAGATCTAAGTAGAAAAAAAAGGGACGTATGGTTTAATAGTCTTTAAACCTGCCGTCTAAATGCGAGGTTAGTCGTTAATTTTTACAATTAACAATTACTTTAATTCTACCCGCTTTTTCAAAACTATTTCTTCTAAGTATTCTAATAAAGTTTTTAACATTTTCGCGACTTTTAAACCGGTTATTATATTAACGTGCGCTGACTCGTAAGGTTCGAACAATACTTTAAATGAAGAACAATTGACGTCATTGTCGTACGTTAAAATCCGGGTTATATTATAATTATTATTATTATTATTACCACCACCGTTATTTATACACTATTTATATCAGAATTGTGATATTATCTGCGTAACTGACAACGCGTACGATAAAATCGATATCTCTCATTTTATCGCTTGTATGACGATTAACCGAGTCTTCATTCTGCATCCTACCTAACCCCCCGCTATCTGGGCGACGATCTACGTCCCCAATACCTCGTCCGTCCGTTAGAAAAAGTCTTTATATTCGATAAGAAGTATGTGCGATAGAACAAATTTAAGTAAAAGGTAATAACAATGTCGATAATAATACGAAACGTATAATATAGATATCTAGATACGAGATACGCACGCTATCGAGTGAAGAACACAAAAGTAGTCGACGTCGTTTTAATAACGATGTACACGATCGAACTGAACATCAAAATTGGATTAAGCTAGTAATACAACTTCTAAGAAAACTACATTGAAGAAACTTGATATGCAAGTTATTCGAATAGCAGGTTCTTTCCCGCCAACCAGCCCAACCAACGGCCGTTTTATTGTGAAACTGAAGAATGGCCTCCGTTTTTAAGAAGAAAATACCTTGTTGAATAATTTCATATACATCTTCAAACTCTCTAAACTTCCAGATAACTTTCCTATTTCAGAAATTTCCCGTCTAATTTATAAAAATATCCTCCTTGGCACTTCTGCCTTCCAACTCGACACGCCTATATCGCCGTCCGCAATACATCCAATTTCCGCAGTTCGAGTAAATAATCACATCGAACGAACTATAAACAAATATAAAGAATGCAGAAAAATCTACACAGACGCATCCAATTCTAACCAACTTTGTGGTTTTGCTTTAGTTTTTCAACAGATGATCTCCTACGTTATAATCTACCGCCTCAATACTCGCTGTTTTCTGCCGAACTATACGTAATATACCTCGCTATATCTACTGCCCTCGCAGAAAACTATAAAAATATTTTCTAATATGTTCCGCTTCTATCATGTGTCAAATGTAACTCTATCAGATTACATCTTGTTGCCGTAGAAATCTCCGCATCTCTAATATCGTAATCCTTAATATAATCTTATTACGGATTCCCGCGTCATATAGATTTTACACCGAATGAACTAGCAGGCAAAACGGCTAAAGAAGCAGCCACTATTCAACCGCATAACCGAATTGCAGTACAAACAGTTCTTCAATTTCTCCGAAATACGGATATGATCAATATCCGATAATTATCTTCTATATATTCTGAATAAAGGTGATTTTTGAGCTTTCGACCGAGTAAAACATATGCAACTGATAAATATCGTTCAAAAACGCGACGTAGATGATAAAGATCTGCAAAAATAACTAAACATATGTCCGAGACCAATGAACTTAAATGTAAGGGGGGGGGTTAGAATTTAAACATAACAGATGTCAAATTGAAAATGGCGTAGTAAGACTAGGTTGTTTGTTGTCACCGAGCTAATTCAACGTGTATTCCGAAGAATAGATCGCAAAAAGCGCTTCAAAGTAAACGGATATCCAATAATGTACGCAGATTGCTAGATCGACTAAAAAAAAAAAAATGCATACGATGTTATAAATCAAGCGGGGGAAACAAAGCACCCTAAACAAATAAAAGGGTATTCTAACGTTTCCAGTGAGATAACTAGATTCTCAGTTAATCGTTGGAGCTCTAAAATTATCGAGTTATTTCTATAGCAATTCATACGTTTATTATTATTAAACTTTTAATATAGTTTACTCTTGCGATTTGAACTATTTCTTTAAGCTATCGGAAGAGCATCTCTGCCTCCTTTTTTTTTTTTTTTTTTTTTTAATCGTCTTGTTGTATTGTCAGGTAGTGTAAATAAATTCTGCAGACACGCGGGTTAATATTAATTTTATACCGGTTTATATAAACTTCATCGACGTATGGTATATTTAGGTAATTATTTCGGTGCAGATATCCATGATACGAAGTATTTTCAATCGGATGTCGCTCTATTCTCAATATATCGCTTTTATTCGATATAATTCGATCCAGTTCGGAGCTAACGTGGTGAAATAAGTTTTTTTTTTTTTTAAAAGTAAAGCGGATTTTCTTCCTGAAAGATGATACAGCAATCTGGTTCGCGAAATCGTAGTTTTCCCCTTATTTCATGCATCTACGTAACATAGTTTGCAGAATTTCATTGCCGTGGATACATATCGAAGGACACGTTACGTGTCTGTTAATAAAGAAATAAATGTCGAGAAAGCAAGAAAAGCCGTTAAAGACAAAAATAACGATGCGAATTTCAAGTTAAAAATCGGTAAAGAAATAAGAATATTGGTATTTAAACATAATGAACGGTGAAATATAAATAAAAGTAAAAATCACATCGAAACGGTTAAATTAGCGTTCGGAATCCTTAAGGCCTTACTTGAAATGCAGAAAGTTAACAAACATACATACGACGATGAAACTCAATTTACAATCAGGAAAATTTTAGTCAAGAATTTGAATGACGATTTGTAAATGTCAATAATCTTCAACCGATTTTTGAACGTATTTCATTTCCTTTTGGAGAATTCAATAAGGAGGATATTTCATCAAATCTAGCTCATTACTTTTCATCAGTTGAATTCACCCGATCTAGAGTTAGAAATTTTAACAATACAGATATAATTCTGAAAGCACGTGCAAATGAAAATAATTGTTGGAATTTATTACCGAAGAAAAATATCCATTATCGAGATCGGCGATTTATCAATAAAAGTACATTGCGCAAAATAGTAAACGCAATGTATTTAACATATTATTTTTGTCAATAAAGATTTTAATTAAATTTTTGTCTGTTTTTAATTTAACCGATTTTCCGAAGTCGATAAAATTAACGTCGTTCGTACCAGTATCAAGCTTGCCCATCACTGCTTTAGAGAATGTCGTCAAAATCACGATTAATTGTTCGACCGGATCATCTTGTAATAGCGATAACAAGAATGATTAATTCACATTAATCTCTCACGAAAACGGTACACTTCCTTTAATGACGGTACATTCGTATTATTTAGAATAAAGTCTTAACCTCCTACGAAGGCGTTGGCAGGATTAAAGGGGGGGAGTAATTTATTTTTTAATTTAAATTAATCGCAAAAGTACCGGGTTAGGTGAGTACACATATAAGTATATATATTACATTCAAATAAACCCACAGAATAATCGATCGATCCGGTTCACAGGTGATACAGATTAATTTCTATCTTGGATTACATCTCGATAAACGGCTCACCTGGAAAAATTCGGTTATAAACGTAGCTTAACACTGCGTGCTTCGCAGGCATGTGCTGGCTAATTGGTAAGTACTCAATACTGTCGTGTGAAAATAAAGTATTACTTTATAAAGCAATTTTAAAACCAATTTGATCGTACGGTATCCAGATTTGGGGTACAACGAACCAGTTACATAATTAAAAAATTTCAATGGAATGTCTTGCGGAAAACCGTATCAGCTCCATGGTATGTCCACAACGACGATATACACACACACAACGATCTACGTATACAGTCTCTTAACGAAGTAATCAGAAGCTGTGCCGGAAGATACCTGCATCGGTTTGAAACCCATATCATCAATCCACCAGCAGCCAACCCTACGCGATGGCGTGTTATTCAGACGACTAGAGACGTAGTCAGATCGAATTAGAAAACCGACTGTAACGATCAAATAATTTTAATTATAAATCATCGAGGAATATTAACGACGGGCTGGGGAGTATTCTATTATAGATACAGATCAGTGTTACCTACTGTTCAGTGGAACAGATTGCATGCATCTTGTAAGCTTTAAAAAAAAAAACAAATAAAACGAAAATAAAAGTATAGAAAAAATCTAATATTTTTGGAATAATCGGTCCTACTTAATTATTTACTAAATTAATTATATATTTATTATTTTTAATAATTACTTTTTCAATGCGGTTCGCAATCTATTTATTTATATTTTTAATAAATAATTATTTGTACCATACTAGTAATATTGATGTCCTACAAAGAAAATGTAAGAACGACACCCCCCAAAAAAAAAATTATCAAAAGACGTTTTATACGATATAATAAAAACAACAAATTATGATGATGAGGATGAACATAACGTATAATAATAATGAAAATAATTATTCTTATTACGACAATAATTATAATTAATCGATTATTACAAATAACGGTAACACATTTGGATGTGTTCAATAGTCTTCGAAGTTCCAGTTCAAACGACGCTGAACTTTATAATCATTAAGTAAAATTATATTGCAGTTTCGTTTGACGGATAATTATAACTTTTGTTTAAAAATTCGAAGCAGTTGGAAAATGACGAATTTTATTATAATTCATTATGGCTAGTTGTCATATGCAAGAATTAATACGCATATACACTTTATATGTACATACATATATATAAAATTCTTAATTTTCAGCAATGCTACGTCGTCAATAATATACGATATTTTGCTCATAATTCATCACTGGAAAAGAAATATTATACTTCCATAACGCGTCAAAATTTGAATATTATCGACGATATAATATCGCCGTTAGTGATTCATACTAAGTGTATATATAATAAAAATAATTTATATACATATGTATATAAATACATAATAAATATGCATATGCATACACACACACATATATATATATCTTATATATATATATATATATATATATATATATATATATATATATATATATATATATAATTGTACATATTTGATAAAATACTATAATAAATTTTGGTGTGCATGGGTGTATAAAAGGTGCACATTTTCACACAAATGATTACATTTACATTTATCATAACCGGATAATTAATGATATTTTTTTAACTGTTCCAGTGGTAATTTTAAATCCCGTATTTAAAAAAATAGACCCTTCAATTATTATTAATTTTCGTAATGACAATAAATTAATAAAAAACGCTCTGTCCGCAAGAGATCGTTCGTGTGTTCGTTCATATGTCTTTAGATTCAAATGTACAAATAAATAAATTAATTAATAAACATATATAAATATAAATATATATAACATCGAATTTCGTTAAGATATTAAATGAGTCAAGAAAACGATTGTATTAGGGAAATACGAAAGCTTTTTTTAAAATAAATAATGGTTAATTTTCAATTATAAAATTGCTCCCGTTCAAAATATGTTGGAAATTAAAATTTAGTATAAAAAACGAATAATTATAATAATTATAATAATGAAATATCATTTGTACTGGCGATTTCTTAAAAAATTGTTTTAAAATAATTTTGTGAAACCACAGTAGGTTAGATATTTATTATTATTATTTTTTTTTTAATACAAACAACAAATAAAAACCAGATGGTAGAAAAAGATTTAATAAAAGGTTAATAAATAATAATAAAAAATAAAAGAAAGTCGCGTCTATGATAACTATTAAACGAAATATTAGGAAGACAGAATAACATTAGAATCGAAATTAAAATAATGTACATTATTTTTATATATATATAGCATTTAGATGCAAATAAACACGCACATAATGAATTATACGCATAGAGTTGAGTGTATCTGTATGTATATACGTGTATATAAGTAAATAAATAAATATATGTGATATATATATATAGTAATATATGACAGTTATTATTTGTGGGGTTGTGTTCTTTGAATTAAGAAGAAAATTATATTATTAAGTTTATATTTTTTTTTAAGAAGGGGTGGTGATGATAAAGATAACATTCTATTCTATTTTGGAACTTTTAGATCCAAACAAAAACATTCTCCGAAAACACGTAACATTCGTTTTTTCGTCGACACACATGTATGTATATATATATAAATGTATATGTATACACATACATAAATATATACGCTTACGTATATTACGCGTGGCATGGCATGATAATTGTACTGAGAAAGTTTATTATTAAATTAATGCATTTAATTGGTCATATGGAAGGGAGCATTCTTTTTTATCGAAATAGTAATATTTATGGGGACTTTTAAATTCACTGAATTTAAATTAATTTTTGTCATATATATATGTTATTATTATTATTATTTATTATATATAAAGTATATACATGTATATGAATAATGTATATTTAATTTTTTCATACATTTATTTTTGGAAGGTTTTACCCCCGCTATGGTCTACGCCTAGCCTGTTTAGGCCATCATTAGATGTTATCCTAAGTAAATTCAGTTTAATCACTTATAGCCCCATCCATTGATGGTGTATCTAATTACTGTATAACAGCTTTTCATCATTACACGCCATTAACTACAGTAAATCTAGTGGTTTCGTCCGGTGTAACCAGCGAACCTTCTCCAGATTTTCCAGCTGGATAATTGCTGTTCAGTTGATATGTCTACCCAACCTATCAGAGCATGCTTATCTGTTGTTTTCTTAACGACTTCTTGCACATATGGTAAATCTAGATCACGGTGTAGTGTATCATTACTTACGTACCAAGGGGCGTCTGCAAGTGTTCTCACGAGTTTTATTCTGAAATGTCTAGTATTTTTATATTACTTTTCGCACTACATCCTCACAACCGGCATCCATACGACGATACTACTTGTTTATAGAGCAACACCTTGTTATTTAGGCTGTTTTGATTTCCTAATAGCCGAGACATTCGCCTTACTCTTATATTAAGTTCTGCCATTTTAATTGTAATATGCTTACACCACGTCATCCTGCTGTCCAGATATAATCCGAGATATTTCACTTCGTTTTTAATCGGTACGACGTTGTTGTTTATAATATCTTTTGTAATAATTTTCCTGTTTGTAAATGTAATATGCGTTGATTTTGTTTCGTTAACTTTGATTTTCGATTTCTCACACCAACATGTGATGAGATTTACAATTCTCTGCAATATTTCATTCGGTTCATTAGGACAACTGCTTGAACGTAAGACGGCTGTTTGAAGGTTATAACACGAAATATGTTAAATAGACAAAGCAATAACTTTACACCACGCTATATTTATATATATATATATATATATATATATATATATATATATATATATATATATATATATATATATATATATATATATATATATATATATATATATATATATATGAATGCATCAATATACTTATCCGCATATATATATATATATATATATATTTTTTTTTTTAAATAATGCTACTGTTATATTCATCTACGTAATATTATATTTTTCCTTTTAAATTTATCTGATAACACTTATTTCACTGAAATTTAATTTTAAAGTATTGGGACTGGGATGAAATGGCCTGTTTTGAATTTATATTATAACCAAAAAGAGAAAAATGTTCCTATGAAAAGGAATTTTCTAATTTTTGTTCAAATTAATTAAATATAATACTTTATCATATTTCTTTTAATGAGCATTATATAAATGTGTTCGTGGGTTGACAGTGGCTGATCAGCAGCGTACGAATATATATATATATATATATACGTGTGTGTAGTATTGAAGCATGAGTAACTCTATATGTAAGTTTTATATCTGTGTATATGTTATATATGTGTCTATGTTTTGTAAATATATATATATATACACGTGTATATATCGGGACGTGGATGATTAAACAGTGGAACGCATTGACTCATTTGAAATGCGGACACGAATGTTGCGTGTATCGTGGACTGAAAGAACAAATCTCAATACGGACAGAAGTAGCTAGAGAAACGGATAGATTAGACTGCGCGAAAGACGAATCCAGCGAGTTTTTTTCCCCAGACATATTGCAAGCGAAGTCAGCTTTTTACAGAGTACAGGCAGGAATTCCACAGGGGTGTCCTCTTACCTCTCCTGTACAATCGCGAACTACCAACATCTGATAACGTAACAATGGCAACATTTGCAGACGACACCGCAATATTAGCTGTCAGTGTGCTGATCCCAGCGAGGCAAATGGTAAAATTCAACAACATTTGAATGTGATTAGAAAATGGACCTGGGACTGGAAGATAAAACTAAATGAAGCGAAATCAGTCGATGTTTTTTTTTATACGTTAAGACATGCAGACAATCGAGTATATCTTGATAATAAACCTATTCCGCCAGCTGATTCGGCAAAATATCTCGGAATGCATTTGGACGCCAGAATGTCATGGAAGGTACACGTAAAGATGAAAGTGTTACAAATCAAACGCAGAGTACAAGATTTGTACTGGCTCATCGGTAGGTGCTCTGTATTGCTCTATAATCAGGTTATAAAGCCTATATGGACGTACGGGCTTTCATTGTTGGGATGCGCTGCCAAGTCTAACAGGAATCTTGTACAGAAACGGCAGAATTTTACGTGCAATTGTCGATGCCTACCGGTATTCGTGAAATGAAGACATACATCACGATTTACAAATGAAGTTTGTCGATGATGTTATACAAGAGCTGGTTGCAGCGCATGAAAAATGCGGAAGCTTGTCAAGTTTTAGATACCAAAAACGATGTCTGACGACTTAAACGTCGCCATCCAATTGATCTTGTCTAGTAACAGCATTACTAATTTAGTAATTCAAGGAGTTCTACACGCTGGATGTTAATTTATATTTTTCTTTGTCTCTATTACTAAAATATGTACTTAATTAATAGTAGTATGAAGATCGTACATAACAATATATTAAACAAAAAACAAAATATTGTAAGAGAAAATATAGAAAAAATATTGACGCTCGATAAAGCACCCGGTGTAAGAGGAAGGGACATAATGTTCTACGGAATCAACCACTTTTGTTCAGAACCCACCACTCGCATGCCATAACAATGTCAGAATTGACTGAATGTAAAATGAATGGATCTATGTATATGTAACTATATATCGAATATGTATTTTTCTATAATTACACGTTCATTGATTAGAATTGGTATGTCAATTTGAAAATTTGCGTTATGAGTATCGTTTTAGTTCGATTTGATTTTATATCCGTTGTATTATTAATTGTCATTCGATTAATCTATATTATAATTACCGCCATCTAATCCGGTACATAAAAATATTACGCGCGTAAAAAATATGGAAATCGTTGAAAAATGAAGTGGAAAATCTTATAATTTTTGTGGAAATTATAAAGATAGTACATTGCCCGTGCGAAGATTTAGTCCTCAAAGTAAAAGTAATTTTTTCTAATAATAATCGCGGTACAACTTTTAAATAGATAATATATACTTACTACAATCATCGAATGACGTAAAATTACAAGAAACAATTATTTTAATTAATTTTTTTGTTATTCAAAATTTCACTATATTTCACAGAGTTTTCCCGAAGAAACTAAGAAAATGTCAATTACTCACGTGTTGCTAACGCATATTTATCGTGTATTTCAATTAGAATACATTCGAGATTTGTTACCTAATTATGTATTATATTTTATAAATAAATTATTAGGCGTTTCAGATTTGTTATTTAATTATACCTATATATTTTATAAATAAATTATCGGGCATTTCGGATTAGTTATCTATACTCGGTGTTGCTAAGACATATTTATCGCGTACTGTTTATTCATATAATTATTAGGATATATTCAAGTTTATTCCGAAAATATTACGCGCATAAAAAGTCGAAAAAAGTATATATATATTTTTTTAAATGGTAAAGATAGTAGTTTAAGTATACATACTACATTCGCACGAAAACGAATACCGATTAAAAAAAAATTCGAAAAAAAAATCAATTTTTGGAACCGTGTTTCGAAATTAAACTAAATCAACAAGATTTAAACGAAAAACTCGTTATTAACCCCCCCCCCGTTATTTATATCGTATATTCTATTTAAAATGACTAAATATATTTATTGAACGGAATTAAAATATGGGAAAAAAAACTTTTTGTAAAAAAACTATACTTCTTTTCAAAGTTTAATGTTTATCATAGACAAACGTTGATGCTGATATTCTACCATTAATTATCGATTGGTCGATTGGAGGTGTTGAGTATCGATTAAAAATTAAATATTTTTTATCTTTAAAATTTATTCTATATATTTATATATAAGGTTAAGTGGACTGTATCAGATATTTAAGTCGATGAGAACAACATATTATTAAGATTCCTAAATTTTAAAATTAATTGAAAATAATATATAAACAATTTGTTTAAATGGAAATTAATAGTATAATTTAAATAAAGCGTGTTTTTTTCGCTAATTCAAGTCAATGGGGTGCAAAATGGCAGTGACCTAAAATGGCGGTTACTCTTTAGGTTAATAGGTTATGTGATTAATTACAGTAGTGCGTTGTTTTGCTGTCTACGCGGTTATTTACTGTTCTTCGTAATTAAGTTTATTTTATTTCATTTAGTGTACTTTTATTATTTTCATTAATTATTTAGGTGTTTTAGTTTATTCTGTTTAATTATATTTTATTAAATTAGTTATGGAAAACCCACTTGACTTTTATACTCTGTGTTAGGATAAACACCGTTTATTAAACCGGTTAAGGGATTGTCTACGAGCAATATACGATAACGGGTTTAATTTTTTTTTTTTTTTTTTTTTTGGATGATTTTTAGCAAATTTGGAAACACGGTTCTAAAAATTGAATTTTTTTGGAAAAATTTTGATAGATGCATACGACGACAGTTCGGATTAATAATGAGGATTATATTTTCGTAAAGTACGTTATTTTATATTTTATTATCTTATTTTAAATAACTTAGTTATCTGTTTTAGTTACATTAAAAGTTATATTTTTGTAACACAAATCACATTTGTATATAATAATTAGTGATAGAAAATTTTCCCGCCAAAATTTGAAATTTGTTTCCTGACCTCTAATCTGTTTTTACTCACTTTTTCCAAATTTTTCGTAAAAAAAAAGAGTTCCGACAAAAAAATTTCTCTTCACTAGTCGGTTTTTATACAAATGTGATATTTGTGTTCCAAGAGGACAGAAAAATCAGGGAGGCACAATAAATGTAACGTAGAATGTCCAGTGAACCGGGACTGATAAGAAAACTAAAATAAAAAATAACGTCGGCTGTTAATACGAAGAAAAGAAAATATCATCATTATCATCACAAACCTCGTTGTCATTATCTCATATCGTCCTTAACATATAGGCCTCCTGTTCAAAATTGTATCATTTACGCGCATCCGAGGAGGTAGGATTCGAAACAAGCTTTTCTCATATCGCTAGCGTAATCAATAGAAGTTCAGACAGAAAGCCAGTTTGCGTAATTACGTATATACACCAATTCTAGAAACGTACATAAATATTCATATATACGCGTAAACGTATGTATTACCGTATCATTCTAGAATACAAGCCATCGGTGTTCAAATTTATAACTCACGCTAGTAGTAAACAGTAACTTAGAGAATTTCAAAAGCGTCTTAATTAACACGATACATAAAAAGTAGAAACAAGCGAGCAATTACGAGTACATTGCCCTAATATCTTGCCGGTTCCCTTGTAATTTATAATAAAATTGTGAGGAAAACCTCATTTGGTTAGACATTGTCAAAGATACATTCATCCTAAGTTTTTTGTTGAGATTCATTGCATGAAATATATATATATATATATATATATATATATATATATATATATATATATTTTACTTTTATGTTTTTCGGAACTGGTATATGTAAATTTCATTATGTTTATTATTTTTTATGGAAATGTGTTATCAAAACTTTTATTTAGTAATTAATTGTACTTATGTACACGTGTATAATATATAGAAACAGTATATATATAATTATATGCGTGTTCGTGTTAAGTAGTAGTATGGTGTGAGGGTAACACGAAATCTATTATACATATATATATATATATCAGTTCCGAGTAAAATTCATAAATACATACTATTAGCATTAGCATTATTATTATTAGTATTAGTAGTAGTAGTACTAGCGTTACCGCCGGTGGTAGGAGGGCCGTTATTCGCGTAATTTCGTCTGCTAGCGGAATTGCCGCTATTATTGGCGATTAGCGTTTCTTGATTATGGTGAATATGATGCGAAGAAGATGACGTTTGTTGTTGCTGTTGCATATCTTGTCGAATCATTTCGTGATATCGATGTTTATAAGCGTCTCGTTCTTGTAAAGCTCTTTGTAATTCCATCTTTAATCTAGTCAATTCGCCTTGTAAACTTTGTTTAGATATTTCCAATTCTTGTCTTTGTATCAGACGTTTACTGCGACAATTTTGAGCGTAACCACGATTTTTTAGCGTACGTCTTTTTTGTTTCAAACGCGCGATCTCCTCTTTCGGTATACCTTGCAGTTTTTTATTCAAATCTTTCACCGTCAAACAAACTAACATTTGATCGCTGATATAATCGAAAGCACCGCCTGTTCCTCCTCGTATGTTAACTCCGCCAGTATGTACTGTCGAAGACGCTATACTGTCGGTAGGACTGCATGTACTGGAATTTCGACTGCTGCACGTATCGCTTATAGCAGGTGTTAAACTGTTACTTCTTCTCGACCTAATAATTCTAGGACCGCTGTTCGAATCGACGATACCGTCTAATATTTTAATTTGTTGCGACGACGGTTGTTGCACGACGTTCGTCGACAATAAAGTCGTGATACCGCCTATAACGCTATAACTGGCGCTTCCGTTACTGTGAGGTCTACCGATTGGAATCGCGTTAGGAGACGTAATTATTCCTCCGATATTATTATTATTATTACTATTATTAATATGGATCGGACTTAATGGAGAATCGACACTTTGAATATGATGATAATCGGAATGGTGATACGGACGTCTATTATTAACGCTTAACGTTGAAATACCACCTGCCGCCACCATACCGTTATGTTGATGTTGGTGATGATATACGTTCCAATTATTATTATTATTATTATTATTATTATTATTATTATTATTGTTATTATTACGATGATCAGAATCGTCGGCGATAGCTTCGCCATGACGTAAATCTAACGGTTCTTGTCGTAACGATTGAGTTAACCAAACCATTTCGTCCATAAATGCGCCGCTATTTTTCGGATATACTTGCTGCGCGTAATAAGAAGATTGTTGTTGTTGTTGTTGATGATGAAGATGATGATGATGATAATGATTGTAATAATTTTGAGGCGACGGCGAATTACTGACCGGCGGCGTATCGGGCGGTGTACCGTACATACTTAAATTAGCGCCGGACGTCGTTTTATGATCTAGACCGCCGTTAGATTGTAAAGGCACATGATGGGGATGACCGTGTAAATGATACGAATAATTATGAATCGGCGACGCTACGATATGATGATGGTGATGATTATCGGTTGGCGCATGCAATGACGGAACGTGTTGCGACACTGTCGCTAACTCACCGACGGCAACCGGACTATCTTCGTTAGAATTTAACAATTGCTGTTCCGTCGGACGTTCGCCGCTATCCGGCGAGCGGTCCATCGAATCGTTATTGACGATACCGCTGCCGACGGTGTTCGATGATTGTTCTTTGCTTTTGAAAACTGCTTCGTCACCGATGGACGAAGACGAGATTAATTCTTTCTTAATATTCATATCGCCGAAATGTTCTAATACAAACTCTTGAACATATTCGTCGGCTAGCGGAGCGTTCTCTTCCGTCGCAGTTTCCATATTATTTTTATCAGTCGCCGTTACGAATCGACAAATTGAGATGTTTTTTAAATTAATAGATTTTTATTTCATTTTTCTCCAAAAAAAAAAACCCGAATAATTATTTAATTTCTATAATTTAAGTTTAATCGCGTCGAATATATTTACAAATGTTCGAATAACGTTAAAAACAATGCGTACTACCGGCTTCTAACTAGCGCGCAAGTTAACATAATCTCACGACGACGTCCTAGAACTCGCTGTCGTAATAATAACATGAGTACGCTATTGAGTGCTACCGCTTTGTTAATCGTCAAGAAGGCGGAGTCAATACGCGTCGTCGGACGATTTCCATTGGTAGCCGTTTTAATCAACCGTCTACCCATTACTGTAAAAAGCTACGCGACCGGTGTTCGCTAGGTTGGCCCGCGCCTTGTCTACTACCTCACACGTACGTCGAACGGGAAAAATAATAATATAGGTGGCAAAAAAAAAAGAGAAGAAATAAAAGAAAAAATTCCTATATATATATATATAAAATATGTATGTACGCGTGTAGAAAAAGAGAACGGACGAATGAGTGAGAGTGAAAATCAGAAAGTGGGAAAATGTTGATAAACCACCTGTAAGAGTCTGATGATTTCAAACGTGGATTTATTTCATCCAGTAAGGAAAAACGCGTGATACAGAATTAATTAGTATTTAACGCGAATGGCGCTCCTAAGACCTGGACAGAAATATTTTTGTTTCTAAACGGGAATGCGTTTATAGACCGTTTATATTTTAATCAAGGATGAGATAACGTCTCCTAGACAGAAATATTTGCTATGAGTGGTATGTGTATAACAGTTGTAGATCATTGTTATACACGGCGGTGTAATGTGGTTATGATCGAGATAGGAAAAATTACGAAGTAAATGGTTCTATCCGGGGGGGGGGTGAACTTTTAAGTGTTCCGCTTTTCGGTATAATTTGTGGCAATTCATTGCACCGAATTTCGACAGAGTAATTGAGATGCTAAAGAATGTCTCGGTTTTTTTTTTCATGCACGCTACTGAGGATAAAAGTACTAATCAATATCTGGCAACAAAGATGGGGGACACTTGCGAAACAGGAAGAAAGACTTGTAATTTTTTCCCTAATATTGAAGCCAGAGGAAGAATGAAAAAACTAAATATTAAGTTCTTCACATCTCAGGTTCTTTCTATGGAAAATTTGGAGAATATCTCCATAGATTCCGAATCTCTAGTGCAACACAATGTACAATATGTGATCGTGATGAGGTCGACAATATCGATCATATATACAAGTGTCCTGTCTTTAATGACTTAAGATATACTTATCAAATTATACCCACTCTAATCCTAAACAAAAATAATATGGAAACCCTCTCAATATCTGTAGAAAAGGCGATGCAAAGAAAATTCGCACTAGAAAATTCAAAATACCGATAATTCTGAACTATGTCATAAAACTGTGTCTTTTATATCTGCCTAATATACTTAAAAAAAAATTTTTATGCAATAATCATTAGTACCATAATAAGCGTGCATTTGTAACAAACTTGTATATTATTTTTCTCTAAGCTTGTATATATATAAACTTGAGGAACACTTAATTACTTGCACAGACACGTGGTCGGAGGAACTATGTTATTCATCCCCCTTTTACTCTATTTTTTTAAAGTACACTTGGCAAGGAACAATTACACACAACTGATGTAATGCATACTAGTTCCTTGCTCTTTTATAAACACATTTCATAAATATATTTGCCCTATCCACTTGTTGGAATTGCGGAACCAAAAAAAAAACCTGGGGATAAATATATATATATATATATATATATATATAAAAAAAACATTAAGAGTATAGAAATAATTTCGAATATAATTGTTCCGAATAACTTTAATAGATTAAAAAAAAAAAAAAAACAGACTATAGGACGAACAAAAACAAATTTAAAGACGAAGAAAATAATAATAGCGATTATTCAATTTTTTTTTTTAAAGCGGGAGGGGGAAAATCTTCAAAAGACACTGATAAAATAAGTAAATTTTGTTTTTTTTTTTTTTATTAATGCAGCGCATAAAAACATGCACTTCAAGGGAGCCAAAAATCAGCGTGTGGGATTTTAAAAACCCCCTCCCTCTATAAACAAAAGGGAGTTTAAAATAAAATGATGGAGGCCTTAGCACAAACGCAGAGACCTCCATACTTAAATTAACTTATAACGATGAAAGAAGGGATGAGATAACATAGTCTCATCCATCTAATAAAAGTTCTTAGTGCTTATTACTTAACCTCAAGTAAATAAGCATTATAAATTAAATCAATCACAAAGAAAAAAAAACGACTTAAAATAAAACGAATGTGATAAAAGAAAAAGAGAAAAGATTAACTATAATTTCAAAAAAAGAACAAAAAAAGTAAAACAAACTTCCAAAAAGTAATTACAGAACAGAAGTAAAATTCTTCATAAAAAAAATTTAATCATAAAGTTGCTATAAGTAGATGACGAACAGTTGATCAAGCTAATAAACACTGCATCGGTCTCGGTTTAACGATTGACTTAAGCGCTAAAAAGAAGACAATTTTTTAAATTTAATTCTCATAACCTGTTCAGCATATGTAAGGAAATTTTCAACTATTTTACCTAATAGAAAAATGTCTGTGTTCTCAGTGCCAAATTTATGACGCAGGGCAGCAAAAGCGGGACATGCAAATAATGTGTACTTAACATCATCAACCTCACTCACAGTACAACAGGTGCAGACTGAATCGCCAGCAAGGTGGAACCTATAAAGATAGGACCTAAACTTGCCATGGCTAGTCAACACCTGTGCACTGTAGAAGTTGATGTCGAATTTTAATAGTTTTAATCGAAATACAATATTTGGCAGAAAAGCATAAGTTTTCCTGCCAGCGATAAAAGTGTCCCAACTGCCCTGCCACTTTGCGACCCATAATGAAAAAACATGTTTTTTAAACTTCTGGTTGGTCATTGGTTCCACACAGATACCTTCAAGCAGGTTAAAATGTTTCATTTTTAAACAATCCACCCCCCGATCAGCCTATGCTCACCAGTGAGAGCCGTGCCTACAAGATATAAAGGCAAGACCCCACAAAGGACACATGCAGCAGAGGTAGGAGTAGTCCTATACAATGAACTCATTCGGAGCAAAAACTTCCTTTGCTGCTTATTGGCCAGAACAAGTATTTTTCTGTTTTTAAGTAAATGGCTGCACCGTAACCATACAGAGCCTGAATGAGGCCTTTGTACAGTGTGGAACGTTCTTTGAAAGCCAAGCCCCAAGCATTTTTTTGTATATGTATTAATTTATTAAAAATTCTCATACATTTCATAGAAATATATTGAAAATGGGGTAAAAACGTTAATTTTTCATCAATTACCGAGGTATTTTAATGATGACGTATGTATAACGCTGGAATCAGATAATAATTCCAACTCCTTAAAAATAAATCTACAGTAAGGTAAATTGATCGTCTACGTGTTAAGGACGATAAGATAATGACAACGATGTTTGTGATGATAATGATGATATTTTATTTTTCTTAGCCGAAGTTACTTTTATTTTCTGACGATATAAAAGTAATAATTTTTTTTTCTTCTATTTTTATTTGTCAATTTGTACACGGTCTAGTAGGCTATCGACTAATATTTGAAAGCAGCCTCATGTATGGGGAGCACACACATTGGTGTTATTTACTTACACAATGGTATGAATCCCCAGATCTCGAAGGATCAGCTCATTTGTGACAAGGTGTATATCAACGCTTTGTTCCGAAACCGCTGAATGATCATCCGATTCGATTGTTTTGACACAGTAGTGCCGCGTAGGTCTCTATATTGGTTTTAGCGTAGACGTTAAAAGCTTGTGTGACCGCTGCGATTGATATAAGCCAGTATAGGTTTCTCAGAATTAGGTCCAATTTCTTCCTCTTCTTCTATATATGAAGCTTCCAGTTTAAAGTGCAATCTAAATGCACTCCGAGGTATTTCGCCGGTTTGCTTCTCGGTACCAGTATATTGTTTAAACCGCTTATTATGAACTTTTCTATTTGTACACTTTTCAGGATTTATTCGGAGATTGCACTTTTGTGTCCATTTAAGTATGATGTTTAGATTTGCCTGTAAGGCGGCAACGACCTTATTATTAGCATCTTGATCAGATGCGAGTTATCTGAATACTTGTACATGTTCATCAGTTGGTAAGCGGTATGGAGAGAATATAAACGTAGTCCTAATACACTTGTGTCACAGCAGCGTGTATAGGGTATATTTCCGAGTAATCATCATGATATGTGACTTGAAATAGCGTCTGCCTATTAGATAGGATTGCGGTAGTTGATAATATTTTTCGGGAGAAATTTTTTTAATTTTATCATACACCTTTGTAAGATATCTCTATTGATTTTAGACTAACGTACGAAGAAAATGTAGAAAAACTGTCTGAAAAATAAAGTCAAACAGTAAACGTGATTCCTCTCCTTGCAAGAACAGCTTGATGTATAAAGACTAAACTGCTGATGACGGCAACACCAGCATAAATGTATTCAGTTTCAAAATATTTTTATCCAGTTTGGCTGGCTAGAATGAAGAAACCTGTTATACCCACCGAATTCGGCATATAATTAAATACTTCGCTAACATTTTTTTTTCTTTGGTTTATTCATAGACAAAAAGATACCGAAATATATAAATACGAAACGAACCATATACACGTTAATTCGATGTTGCATATTTTCGATTCTAGGAAACCAGCCTGGTTCATGATAAACGAATTATATAGTGATGACGCCGTTACGAGGTGGAGAGAAGTTTGGAGCAAACGTACTTTTGGCAATTAATTAAAAAAAAAAACAACAAAAAACAAAAAACAAACAAAGATCACATTTGATTTTAATAATGCGGTTTGAATTAAATCAGAACTAAACGCGGAACTGTTATTATCGAGAATTGCAAAACGTACAGTTTTCATAGCCGTTTATCAGACATATAGACCTGAATTTTAGCCGTTGTGAAATAACTTTGAATTTTAAATTCTATCATGTTTGCTGAAATGCAATAATTTTTGTTGACGACAACTTAAAAAAAAAACCACCATGTGTTCCAGTTTTCCTCCTGAAAATCTCTGTTCCATTTTGTTTTTTTTTTTTTTTTTTTTTTTAATTTGGTACTCTAAGAACCGATACCGTTCGATTCGTACTTTTTCATTTTTACATTTTTTCGACAACCTCAATTATCACCTAAAATCGGCAGACAAATTATTGGACGATAATACTTGCAGCACCATTTTATCATCTACTCTCGTAATTTAATTTCCCGAAAAAGCTGTCACGTTTTACTAAATTATGAATTTCGACCAAGTTCCGTCAATGTTGGCTTCGCATTTCGACTATCTGCACGGAAAATTTGAAGCCTATTGTTACGTTTGAGTTAAATTTCTTTTATATTATATATATATATATATATTCATATCTGATAAATTCTCTCTATAGCGTCTGGAATAAACTTTCACGGGACCTTTGGATTTGTCTCATGTTCTAGCTTAATCGGCGATGGGTTTAACCGTCCCGCTTAGCTGATACGTTATTACTGTTTCGTTTGAATGAAATTGCAACACTTCCTTTATACGCGAAATTATACAATTACGTTTCCATATATCGCTGTTGAAAGTATTGACAAGTTCAGGCTACTTCCTTTTGTACCTAGTCTTCTACGAACTAATCGAATCATTCACAGTATTATTAAAATCTTTAGAAAAGAATCTGAACCTTCTATAAATTATTTAGTCAGTCAAATGGAATACCCGACTGTAAATATTTTGTTGCCATCGATGATTATCGATCGCGAACGAAATTCCGGCAGTATTATTAGGTTTTCATTTTTTTTTTTTTTTTTTTTTTTATTCTTCGCGCATTCGTAGTGAAAACTATAAATGCGAAAACGAACAGCCGTCTAACAGAACTGATTAAATCCTTATAGAATAACACGAGGAGCGGGAAGGTGAAAATAAATAATAAACTGAGAAATTACTACCTGAAAAAGGAGTAAGACAATTTCGTTCAACGTATGCAGCGATTGAATTATTAGAGAACCAACGTATGGATGGAAAGATAGAATAAAAATACGAGGAAAACTTGTCACAAATTTATGATATGCTGACGAGGTTGTCATATTTACCTCGTCGAGCGAAAAAGCTTTGTTCCGGAGAGCGGAAACTAAAACAGCAGAGCTTAACACCAAGGTGATGGTCATCGACCGAAATAATAAATCTGATAACCTACAACATGTAGATAACTTTCAAGTAGTTGATAAGTTTGTGTATGTAGGATCGATAATTACAAGACATGGAACCGCCGACAGAGGAGATTAGAAGACGAATAAGAGTCACTAAGCTCGCACTGGCACAACTCACAAAAATCTGAAACAGTCACGACGTTACGATGGATACCAAAACACGTCTTACGAAAACACCGATCATCTCTGTCCTTCAATACGCATCGGAATGCTGAACGTTAAAAGCAACAGTTATCCAACATGTTTTGCTGGAGAAGGATGCTCCTGAAGTCCCATGGAGCCGAAAAAGAACAAACGTCCCAATCCTGAACGAAATGCGTCTATAACTACATACTTTGGCCATATTATATACGGCAAGATAGTTCCGAAACGGATGTTATTAAACAAATAACAAACGCCACGTCAGCCGATTATTCAATACGCGCAGAACGGAAACGCAGGGCGATCAAAAGTTCGGCAAGTTAAGGTTCACGATTTCACGATGCTGGATCGAGCCAACGATGAAGAAAAATTCTTCCTGCATTCGTACATGTGAAAACGAACGACATTTGTAAACTTATTATTAAATAATAGCTACCGCGAATGCAGAAAAAAACAAATACGTCTTAATGAACTTTTTACAGCTATAATAAAATAGCATATATTTGGGGTTAAATCCTTCGTAATTGGAAACGATTTTGTTGATAAATTAACACGGAACGTCACACGATCGATCGAACGTGTGAAAAAATTGAATACCACCAGACAGAATATACGTCTACTATTAAAATTAAAATAATGACAAGAGAGAAAACTGAGTGTTGACCGTACTAGTTTAGGTATAGGAAAATATTACTGTTCGAAGAGACCGATATATTAAAAATCCGTTGTATGTTAATCGAAATTTAGAAGGCGCATATATGAAACAAACTATACGCCTCAGAACTGGATATTGCAAGACAGCTGACATCTTAAGAAAATCAAACATCTATTCAGACAGATGCAGATTGTGTAAAGAAAATTATGAAGAAAAGATAAATCACTTTCTACGATAACGTGTAATCTAAAATCAGCGGAACTAGTTTGTAGAAAGATTAATTCAGCAATACCATTACTTATACACATAACGACGATACACTGGCATGTCTACTTCACCACAACCTTGCAGGATACAATAGTCTTGAATGTAATATTGAAATTTAAATATTATGTAATCGCAGTAACTTAAACTGGCTAAAAACATTCCAAGCAAAAAAAAAATCCTTTAACTGTCTGATATCTAATAATACGTATCTATCAATGTATCAGTCTATCTATATGTATTTATTTATTTATTTTTATCGGTTTACATAACAGCGCTCGCTACGTCGGAAAGAGTTTACGCAATAAGTGAACAGAAATACATGCGTACACTAGTATAAACGAAAATTTCGAATGAATTTGTGTATACGTGCGGAAAAATATTACAATAATTTAAAATTATAAAAGCAATTACTCAAACCAGCTGTCCGCGAACGATGCAAAACATCTTTCTTACCGTAATAAGTACACGTAGAGCCGAAGTTTGACTAGTCCAAGGAACCGCATAAGTATCTGCTTTGAAAATGTATAAATGCGGACGAGTTTTAAGTAACGAGTTAAACAGACGCCAACTGTGAATTAAAACAAAGATTAGTTACCGACCAAGAGGTCATGATATCTAAATTAAAAGTATTCTTCTTTCGGAACAACTTGTGCCAATGGAGCAGGTTGTTTTGCTGTCTTGTGTCAGCTTAGGCCAGGTACTATTTTTAATCTTAATCAACTCCGAGGGCATCTCGGCATTGTTTTCTTTTTAGTCGTCTTGAAGGCTTATATGGCAATGTCGACATCCGTGTTATAAGCGGTATTTTAAACGGTGACCAAATTTTTCATGCATTTTTAGGGCGCATTTACGGTTGCCCTCAGCGTCTTGGACTGAAATTGTTGTATCTTGCGTAGATGTGATTTAGCACTGGATCCGTATATAATTCAAGTCCATACTTCCAAACAGGAGCAATAAGAGTGTTATATAATAGTACTTTATTTTAACTTACAGGTTCGACCTAGTAGTGGGGGTACATTTGTTATATCGACGATGCGAGTTTTTTCCTTACATTAATAACGCGAGGGTTCTATGTTAAACCCCCAGTCTAAAATGAGTCCTAAATATTTTACTTGGCATACTTGCGCTATAGCGTGACCATTATAAAAAAAAAAGATTGGTGATGACGTCGTTTTGTGAAAGTAACACGAACCGAGATTTTTGATTGCTCAATTTTCCACCGAATCGTACACAGCTGAATGCTATTAAGGTCATTAGGCGACCATTGCGCAAGTTATGTAATAACTTTGAAATTTTCCGTATTTTATACAACGGTATGTGGAAGTATAACTTCACATAACAGATCATAATCTACGTGGTCTAGATAATAATTTCTTATAGAAAAAATTAATATTAAAAAAAAACAAACAAAAACTTAGTCTCAATCTTTCCCACATCTGTAGTATACTTATTGTAAACTGTATCCCAAATTATCGAACAATACTACTAACTGAGAACGGACAATAGTTTTATATGAATCATTTAAGTCGAGGTTCTATCAAAGTATACTCCAAGATCATGTTAACGACCCTATTTACAATATTATTATCGGAATTGTAATTAAGTGTTTGTTTATTTACATTGCGGTCAAAAAAAAAAGTCTAATTGATGGAAAGTCTATTAGGCCTATTTCACATAGTGAGATTATTTAAGTATCTTTGAAGAGCTAAACAATTAAACAATGAGCATACCGGTTATGAATTTTCAAGTCATCTGCGAATAAAAGAAATTTAGAATTTAAGCTACGGCCTCTATCGTTAATAAAAGTAATAAATAATAATTAAATATAAAGTTTAAGAACATTATCGGAAGGAAATACGAATTATCACTGGTGACCAAGACATTATTGTACAAATTCTAAAGCCTATATATGAAAGTTAACTTTATGGGGCTGTACTAAGTAGAGTAATATAGCGAACGTTTCCAAAATAAAGCATTAAGAACTATCACAGATACACCGTGGTATGTAAGCAATCTTACATTGCACACAGACCTAGGTGTTACACCCGTGAAACACAAAATACAAGATGAACTCTATTATCACACGAATACATTAGCTGTTGCTCTGCTGGATAACTCGATAGAAATCAAGCGATTAAAACGAACAAAACCTACGGATGTATTATGAATAATCGGCAATAAACGCAAAGTATTAAAATATATTTAGCAAAAAATAATCCATATCGCTGGAAAAGGAATTTCACAAGTCAATCGCTGTTTTTTCAAAAGTTTGATAGATAGAACTAGTGGCATAATTGCGGAAATTTAAAAAAAAAAAATAAAAAAAATAATAGAGGCTCGAGATTAGATGCTTGAGAAACACCAGAAACTAGAGTGTACTCATACGAGGAAAATACAAACATCAATATACTCGCTAGACAAATCGTAATACTTAAGTTTATATATAACTGACCTTATCAAATGCTTTCGCAAAATCGGTATCAACACTCATGCAATCCAAAAATTTATCCATTCAGTTAACTGATAAACGTAAGTAATTAAATTAGTTGTTGATTTATGCAATCTGAACTCATGCTATATGCTATTGAGGAATGAGTCTGTTGTCTAGCTAGTTAATCTATTGTATAAAATAATCGTAAAAAAGGCCGGTTAATAAATGAGAACCAGCTTGCTGAGAAGTAAAGAAAATCGTTAGAAAGTGATGGCAAACCACCACATACTGTTTTGTCTAAGATGCGTTGTTTGGCACTTATTCTAATAATCATCGTATTGACAAGGATCATTTAGGCTACGTCTCTTACTAACTTTCGAGTTGACAGAACTTTATATGTATATGTTTGAAATATATTGCCGGAGACGAATGCTGAAGCGTTAAGATAGTTAGTAATCAATTAATTGCCAAATATTATTGATCAAGAAGTGTCTTTTTGTATATATTTCTATTTATCTATCTATCTATATATATATATATATATATATATATATATATATATATATATATATATATGTATGTATGTGTATGTGTGTACATAATTATTTCCTGTTGTTTTTTTTTGGTTTCATTCTGAGAACGAAGGGCATTTTGAAATTATAAAATTAGTGCCGGTTCATAAAATGTGAAATTCAAGATGCTTAGTCAACGATTTATTTAAGGAACATTATAACATTACTGACAGTTCTCGCTGACAATTTAAAATAAAATCTATCTGGAAATTAGTTGACTAAGCTTATTACTGCCACAACAACGGTTTCACGCTCCGGGTTTGTAACGTATAAACGTCCATTTATTTACTGGTGAAGAGTGTAAACAAATTTTCACAATCACCGAAAACCACCGGTTAAAAAATGTCCGGGTGTGTGCAGTGTACGCGTGTACATAATGTGTCCGTTATATTTGCGAATATTTAGAAATATTAGAGATTAAAATTGTTAATAACGACCTAAATAATAATCGATTTCTATCGAAAAGTAAATACATTATCGTTTTCTTCGTAGTCTAGTGTCTCACTGGAGTCGTTAGACTTGGTCTTCATTCGTGTCGTTAATCAGAAGAGCCGAGTTTGGACTAGAGATGCGCAAAACGACTCTTTTCACTGAGTTGGTTTATGTGAATTGACTCACTTGAAAGAACAAGTTTTTAAAACCAACTCTTTAAAGAGTCTGTTTTTATGAAAGTGACTCAGTAGTCTATAAGTTATAGATTTTAATGCGGAATCATATCTTGCGCATGCGCTATGAAAGTTTTAAATTCCGGATCATTAACTACAGAAAACGGGTGAAATTCTTTGACGATCATTTTAACTAATTGCATATCAAGATTTCTATGTTTTGTTGAGGATAATGGTTTCATTGTGGTCACAAAATTTCCTAAATTCATTTGTTTTTTTTTTTTGAATTTTTATTTCCTTGGAACGTGACTCTGGCTTATTCTTTTCTTCATTATGTGTTTCTATTTCCATATTTTCAACCAAACATTGCCGATTTGACATTTCCTTAATTTCTTGTTGATTATCTATATTACGATGTAATTTATTTATATTCAGTAAAGGATGTTTCATCTTTAGATGTCTGCTTAAATTACTAATTGACTTATAAGATAATAACTGACTACAATAATTACATTTTACCTTTCCTTCGGTATCGTTTAATTTTTCAAAATGGTCCCATAGGTCGCTTCGATTACGACGATTCATAATGGTATTTTATAAAAATAATAATTTTATTAATATAGTAAGAAAATATTTTGGAATCTACTAATATCAATTACTATATCACTAATAAATAATCGCTTAAGAAGAATAAATATTCACTCAAGAAAATAAAAAAAAATAACGAAAAAAACAAGCTCGTATTTAACACTATTGTAACAGATTCAATCAACAGAATAAACAAGCATAATATTTCAATTTTCAATGAATGGTAAAAGAAAGAAAGAAAGAAAGAAAGAGGGTGAGTTTACGTTTGTTTAACGGCTATTCTGACTGTTCTAGCAATCAGCATTCAAGGTCGTCGGGAGTGATATTAAATTGGTTTTAGTTTACACAATATAGAGTTAGTTTTTAGGCCTAAATCAGATAACGTTCGAGAGAATACGACACATCGAACCTGTTCACCAAAGAACGATTTTTTGTTGTGAATCACTCGGCAACTCAGCGTCTAAACTAATTCTTTAAAACTGACTCACTTAGGAGTCACTCAATTATTTTCTCGAGAGTCATTGTGAATCATTCGACAACTCGGCGTCGTCTAAACCAACTCATTAAAACCGACTCACTTAGGAGTCACTCATCTTAATTCTCGAGAGTCGTATGAAGCAACTCGGCATTAAAACCAACTCTTTAAAACCAACTCACTCACGAGTTACTCATCTCTAGTTTGGACGGAAAAAGTAACAAATGCGGAAGTGTTACGGGACATGCGTAAATCGAAGACGAATAATAGTTGTATATAGTATTTATAACGGTGAGGTGGGATATCGAATGTAATATATGGGTGAAAGATAATACGATTATCGGACGACAAACGCGAGTCCAGTGTGACGCCTAAATACTTGACATCTTTAACCCATTTAATACTTTGACCGTTAATTACAATTTCCGGCAATGATAATGGGTGCCTTCTAGAAAGAAAAAAATTGCTTCCGTTTTCTCGGTGTTCAGTTTTAGCTTCCAACGTTTATATAGTACTTACGTAGATATAGCGGCCTTTTGTAATCCACTATAAATTATATCGGGTCTATAAGAATCACAAAGGCTAATCTGCATGAAGAGCAGTTTTAATAAAAAGCAATTTCAATCATTTATTAAGATTAGGAAAATATAATGACCTAACACGCTACCGTCCGGGACGAGGAAGAACGATAAGTAACATAGAAAAACTCTATTTTGATATAAGTACTATGTTATTACTTTAATTCTAGTTTATCATTTATAAGCCAGAGTTGATTGAGGCGACGTTAAAAATTTACTGGCTTTCCAGAGAGTATTGTTTTTAGGAGTTATGTTTATGTTTTTCCAATTATTTCATAAGAACGTCGAAAGTTTCATCCGAAAACAGTATATTCGTTTAATTTTCACGTATCGGCCTGTAAATTTGTATTTTTCTTTTATAATAATTTTTGAGAGAAACGATTCTCATAATTTAACACACGTAGAGTAACATGGTTAGTTTTGACATTCCACGTCTTTCACTCTGGCAAACCCCTTGCGAATGTACAAAATTTCCGTCATGCTCGGAGGCACGAAAAACCGTTACGAAGAAAATAATTTAACTTTATCCACTTTTTTTTTTTTTTATCAACAATACTTTCCATTACTTTTTTGGCGACATCGCGCGTGTGCGTTCTCAGAGGCATTCCATGCCGACGGCGCACGCGAAACGAAGATAAATGTCTTATAGCGTAGGAGTCGGCGAGCCGTTTTATATGAATTTTTTTAAAGTCGAGGAAGGGACTGGAATTTTTCGAATAAAAAGGTTAGATCCGTATGTAATTAATTGAGTATTGTTACAAATTATATTCCCAGAATAGAAGGAAAACGGCCAATAGTCGGAATATATTTCGGATGGATAATGAACATAAAGGAATTGAAAAGTCGACGGAAGTGGTAAAATATGGAACACTAAAAATCTGCCGACGCGTCAAGGACAGTAGGGCACCAGAAAAATCTAACGATTGTGACCTACAATATCGATTGTGTTGTTAGCATCGGTAACGTGAAATATATCGGTCGAACGAGTGCTCTCTTCTTTTAACAGCACCCTTTCGTCGATAATAACGATCAATCCGAAAGATCAACAATAATCGAATAATTCGAACGATGAAAATATTAAACCGCGGGACTGTAATCGGTAGACCAAAATATAAAAATGTACTCGATGAAACGATAGTAATAATCGTCATCATTATCGTCGTCGTATTGTTCGTTGTCGACTAGCTATTGTACACGTTTATTTTTACGTAAAAAATCAGCTAGCATTCAAGGCACTATTTATATGCGACGCAGATGCGCGTGCATATTGACCGTTATATACTTTCTCCGTACTTACTTACTTTTCGCGTCCGAGGATACTTTATATTCCAGCTTAATATGCAGCGACGTAGACGGCTTTATCGTTTGCTGCAGTTAGGTCATCTACGTCACAGTTCTGATTCATCATTGAAGCAGATGATCAAAAGTTTGTGTTTCCCCGCAGTTGCAATTATCGTTTTCTTCTATGTCCCATTTTTTCAGATTAACTTTACGTCGCGTAGTTCGACTTCGCAGTCTGTTGAGTGATCGCCGGACTTTCTTCATGGTAGGTTATGGTCAGGTGGCAAAACTTCCTGTAAGTTGGCTGAACTGTTTGGTGCAGCTTCGTTCCACGTCCTAGCTACGTTCGAATTAATATGCCTTTTCCGTGATAATTAAGAATTAAATAATGATTAAAAACTTTCTGTCACATGTTAGTTTCGAACCCCCCGACATCCAGTTCACAGTCGAGTAGTCTGGCAACTACGTCATCTCATAAAATTAATAATGAACGTGGTGCGATCTTTAACTACGGATACGGCGGAACGCTATATCGAACTAACAGTGGAGAAAATAAACGCCGACCACGATCTTCGGCACGTACGAAATAACAACCTAACCTCCACCTACGAAGCATAAACACGAAGGAAGACGCCAAGTAGAACATTGTTAAGAAGTTATTCATCGTTATGTATACAGACAGTTCGAATCTCGAAAGATATGCTCAAACGGATTTATTATTAAATAATTATTCAATAAAATAAAATAATAAAAATACTTTATATATATATATATCCTATCACGGTTTATTTAATAAAAAAAATTATACTGTTCTCACCGGCTACAACATCATCAGGATTGAATGAAAACGATAAAAATTAACTGCAAGTAATAAACTCAACCTTGGGTAAACATTTGATAAACATGATATTATTATTACAAGAAAATATAAATTTTATATATATATATATATATATATATATATATATATATATATATATATAATTTTTTCTTTTTCCTTTATCACTGGAGAGGACATAACGATGTTGAGAAACAGCCGCATATGTTATTTACTTCCATGTTGGCCTGTTATGAGCAACATTTCGTGCGTGTTTAAGCCGATTAACGGATTTTGATTATTAGACGTTGTGGAGAATTTCTCGCAACAACATGTCCGAAGGAATCAAGAAGAAATATTTTTCCTACTTCAAGACTAAATCAACGGTATATAATACCGATCAACGTGAGATTATGTGAAATTGATATACAGGTGCCATTTCCAAATAATTCTAAAATTAATCGAAGTAAATAAAACGGTTCAATTAAATTTTAAATTAAAATACCGAATCGTTATACCTATTAAAAAAAAAGGAAAAGAGAGAGCGAGAGAGAAAACTAAGGGAAATTGAATTATCTTTTTTTATTACGCGAGTCGGCATCTTAGCTAATATACTTTAGTAGACACGGTTTTATCTTGCAATACACGAGCTTGTATTCGAATAATTCATCGGATGGTAGGTAGTACGGTTAAATTAAATCTGTAGAAATGTTTCAAAAATCTGTTTTGAAGAAAATATGTCGGAATAATAAAAGTGAAAAGTTACAGTTTCACCTACTGAATGTGATTAATTTGTATAATTTACATCTAGAGTTCAACTTGCGATCGGATGGCCAGAACATACATACTTTCTTCGTTTTTGTTTTAAATTTTTTTTTGTCTACATATCGCGTAACGTACGCGGGTGACCCAGAGAAGACGGACGATTTTGTTCCTTTGAATAGGCCAGTTGGACGCAAACGTCGTGCTTCACATTTAGTGTACATACGAGAAATTCGTTTTTGTCCAGTCTCAGTTATATCGAAAAAAAAAAACACGTGAATCGTTGATTTTATTAATTACGAAAACCGTAGAAAAAAACGCACGTTATTAATAGAGTATTTCATAAAAATAAACTATACAAATAAAACGGTCTACTACGTCTACATATCGCGTAAGAAGACGGACGATTTTCTTCCTTTGAATAGGGCAGTTGGACGCAAATCGCGTGCTCCACGTTTAGCGTACATACGAGAGATTCGTGTCCAGTTTCAGTTATCACGATATCCTATAATGAGAAGGAGCGCGCGATTTTGCTTGGAACGTTATTTTCGGCGTGAACCACGACAGAGTGCAAAGAGAGCTTTGAAAATAATTCAAAGTTACGCGGTGTAGTATCATCTCGAAATTCAATTTTAAACCTTTCAGTCACACACGAAATTTTAACAAAAAAATTACTAACTTTATACGTGGTCTTTATGTATAATAAGCTTGCTTCTTAGATGACTCTAAATGATTTTCAATGCGTTTAAATGAATATTATTAGGATTCAGACATTTCATGGTCAACCAGAAAATGTATAATCGTGTTAGTATTTAAATTGTATGTACCATATAATGGACATCGTGACTGTGAATGGGTTTTAAGGCGGGTGAGAGACAGTTATAAAAAACGTCCTGGAAAAAAAATAATAATAATAATAATAATAAACATCGATCGAGTTCGAGCAGCGATCATTATTCGGAGTCCCGGACATTCTGTTCCATGCTGCTTCTTTAAACCTGTCCGGGGGATTTATTCGCCGTTCTTGAAATCTCATAAAAACTGGTAATGAGTCGGGAATTAAAAAGTATCGTGCGCAACGAAAACTTTTTGCTGTGAAACACGATGTTGAAAACAATCGGAGACGAAGAGATCGATTTAAATTATAGTACTGTAAATCATTAATTTGCCGCTGAATTAAATGCAAATATAAGCGTTTACTCCGTCTGGTGTAAAGTTCTTCGATCGCTATTTAAACGACGCATTATCTGAAAAATATTTCCGCGTTATCGTTATAGGAGATCTAAAAAGCGAACGCTTGGAATTGTTACAGGCGGCGATACTGCCGGTAAGGCGCTGTTCAATCGGTTAAATATGAACTCAACATATTATAAAGTTTAGATTGTAGAATGTACTGATTTTTTATTACTTTAATTACGAAAATCAGTTAAAATCACTAAAACTTTATTTTCTTAAAATTCATAAAAAGCTTTTCGGCAACTACGCCGTTATCAAACGAGATTTAAATTTAGATAAAAATGAAGATTTAAAAATAAAAACACAAAAAATTTTAAATTTATGGTCACTATCCAGTGGAAATTCGCATCTATAATTATGCTGCAGAAGCCGGGCAAACCGCAATAACTGGTCACATCATACAGACCCATCAGCCTACTACCGACTATGTCAAAATTGCTTGAAAAAAACTAATTTTGAAAAGAATAAAATCAATTCTCGATGGTAAAAACATAATACCCGATTGGCAATTCGGTTTCAGAAACAAACACAGCACAGTAGAGCAGACTCATCGAATAGACTAACTTAATCAACAGTAGTTTCGAAAACAAAAAATTTTGTCCTGCAGCGTTCCTCGATATTGAGAAAGCTTTTGACAGAGTTTGGCATTCTATTATACAAGCTAAAACTTAACTTTCCACACCAGTACTATACACTATTACAATCCTACTTAACGGATAGATACTTTCAAGTTAATATAAACGGTGCTCGATCACAAATATATGCTATACGCTCGGGTGTGCCTGAAGGCAGTGTACTCGGTCCGCTATTGTACTAGATATATGCACATTTCCGAAAAATAGATACACTACTACAGCCATGTTTGCGAACGATACGGCGATATTATACACTGACTGTAATCTAACAGTTGCTACCACGCATCTCCAGAATCATCTTCCGCAGTTGGAGAAGTGGTTTAAACTGTGGAAGATTACAGTTAATGAGTCTAATCACTTCCTTTTTACATTAAATAAAACATTTGCAAATGTGACGATTCAGTTAAATGGAAGAACCATTCCAACAGTAAATAAAGTAAAATATTTAGGACTGCATTTAGATCAACGTTTGACAGGGAAAGATCATATTCTGGCTAAACGGAAACAACTGGATCTAAAACTGAGAAGTATGAGCTGGTTGATGAATAAATACTCATCACTGTCTGTAGAAAATAAACTTCGTATAAAGTTATTCTAAAACCAACATGGACCTACGGAATAGAAATCTGGGGAACAGCCAGCGATTCGCGAATAAAAATACTTCAGCGTTTTCAGGCAAAGGTCTTACGCAGCATTGTGGGTGCTGCATGGTATGTTCGTAGTGACGATCTTCATAAGGACCTTCACATGCCGACTGTAATGGAAACTCTCAAAATCCACAATGAGAGATATATCCAGCGATTACAGCACCATATGTAAATCCATTGGCAGCCGATCTCAAGGATAACAGCACTCATTTTCAGCGTCTGAAAAGACTTACGCAAGTGGAGCTATATAGGCGATCTTAACTAATGCTCATCAAATAAAGAATGGCTGTTGTTGGACGGCGTTCTATTAATATTCAATTCATCCGATAACAGTGCTACTTATTATCCACCTAGGATAGATTGTATGGAAAAAAAAAATTCTCTTCTGCCACGTCCCGTATGATATCCGGCGGTGCGATGCTACAAGCTTCGTTAAGAATAGTGTCGATTTGTAGCGAGCGTGTGGAACGATTGTGACATCCGTATTCCCTCGTAAAAACATGTATATATATATATATATATATATATATATATATATTTAATTTGATATTACGATAGCCTTAACAGTAGTTCTGCAGGCTGTTCTATCTTGGGAAACGCTTCATACAGGTTTACGCCGGTCATAAACTTTAGCTGGTAACCCGGCCGCATCTGCGAGCTACCTTTTGATCACCTTTCATTAATTGTTCGGAGTATTATTTGGCGTTAAATCGAATTTGTATCCCGTGCTATATGTCTACAACGTTTAACAAATCTTTGTCTTATTTTCAACGATAGGCGCGTGTCTATATGTTTAGTTTATCGAATATAAAGCTGATTTGTTATCCGATCCGTCCGTGAAATTTTTCGTAATACTCTATACGTTCACATTTCGTATGCGTCTATTTTGCTAAGATATGTTTTGGCCGGTGTCTAGGTTTTCCCGGTGCATGTTGCAATCGAAAAAATTAAGCAGTTCATCAAATTTTCGATTTAGTATTATTCGAAAGACTTGTATCTATGCAGATTCTTGATAGTCTGCGCTAACCGCAATACGTACCGTGGCTAGTCTGCGTTTGATATCTAGCGAAGGAACTTCTATGGTTGTTTAAAACTATTCACAATTAGCTACTTCTTCGTTACTTCCATTTCCGCGTCGATCAATTATCGTAACGTTCGTTTCGTTTTTGTTTATACTTAGATCGTACTCGCTGTATTTATTTCCCAATCCTGTTCACTGCTATAGATTATAGAGATACGGACGGTAATAGATGAATTGTAAAGTATCGAAAAAGAATATATAATACAATTAATCAAGAATATCTACCATTGCGCACCGATACAGATAAGAAGACAAGGAAGACACAAATAGCGGAAAAAATACTGGTATCGAAAGTAAAACTATCTGACCGAAAGTCAAACAAATAGATAAGAGGGAAGACTAGATTTCACGATGCCGTGTAGCAGATGGTGAAAATAAAGTGGTGACGAACAGGACACATAGAGCCCGAAGAATAGATAACGGATGGACAAAACGGATGTTGGAATCATGCCAATGGGCTAGACCGCTAAACCGTTTGGGGAAAAATTAGATTAGCTCATAATGACCGGAAAGAATTGGGAAAATCGTACGTCTAACAGTGGACTGATATAGGCTGAAGATGGTGATGCCTACAGCAGTACCATCAGCATATCGTATGTTATTAATTACTTTACCTCCTGCTCAGAATTAATCATCCCAATTAGCCAGTATTTGTCTCATAATATATTGCGTGTATGCATCGAATAGCAGCGGCGAAAGCAAACACCCCTGTCGTACTTCGCTTTCCACTTTGAATTCCGAGTATGTTATTTATAGGAACAGTGGCTGAGCTACCTTCATTTTAATTAGAAATATGAGGTGCTTCGGAATAAGTATTTAAAAAAAAAAAACATTAAAAAACTCGTTTCGCGTGTTATTTAAATTTTTTTTATGTTTTTCTATTATTAAACTTAAACTATCATCCATATATCTATCTATCTATCTATCTATCTCTATATATATATATATATATATATATATATATATATATATATATATATATATATATATATATATATATATATATATATATATATAATATAGAAGATAAGAGGTTTTATAGAGATCGATTTTTTTTTAATTTTCAATAGAAAACGAATATGGTTAGGGGAACAGAAGGAAAGAGTATTTAACCGGCCGATATGAACGAGCTTTTGATAGCCATCTTGACGAACGTTGAAACAGTGACTACCTTTATCATCGGATGAGACGTTAATGTTCTATTAACATCTTGTGGATGTCATTTACCGTTAGTTATTGAAAAATCCACTCGAACACGTTCCATTCAATAATAGACTACTTTGGGAAGGTATTGTTCAGTTTTTTATGTAGCAGGTTTTTTCAAAAAATTTTCCTGCTTTACTATACACATCTGTTAATGTATCTATATACCTAGTATGTAAGAAATAATCGTTTTGCATTGCGGTGTGGTAATTCGCTGATACTCGACACATACATAAGCATTGTCATCGCGCACTATTGTTGAACAAAGATTTTTAAGATACTTATATATAATCTGTTTAAATCTATATTTTTTATTCTGAACATTGACAATGTGTATAAATTTTTACGAGGAGAAATTATTGTTAATGAAAAAAAGTCTAAATTTTAATTATTAACGTCCTAAAGTATAAGAAAAAAACTGTGTGTTTTTTTTTCTTCGTATTTTATAAGACGTATACACCATTTATTTTTACAAATATTACAATTTGTCGAATGTGGAATGTAGCGATTTTTATTAAAATAAACAACAAAAAACAAGTTAAAATCGCTAAAATGTTTCTTTATGAAAAATTACAAAGTTTTTCTCCTGTTAGGCCATTATCGAGTGAATATTTAAAAAAGATAAAAATAATATAAAATAGAGAAATATTAAGATTACAATTCGCAAAAATCAGCAAGTTGAATAACAGTATTGATAAAACATTCTGACAGTGAATGTGGTAAACAAGACAACTATCAATAACATTAAATTTTTTACATAGCAATAGCTAGTAAAATAAAAAATAAATAACAATTGTCAAATATAAAATTTATAATTAAAGAAAAATCAGTCGGTAAAAATAAACATAATTAAAAAAAAAAATAGTTGTCCAATACAAAATTTATAAATAAACAAAAACCAATAGCCGGTAAAATAAAAATAATGAAAAATTAAAAAATTAATTAAAAATAGTTGTTCAATATAAAAAGGGAATTTACAATATACTTCTTAGAATTAATTCTTCATCAAAATTTATCATCGAATTTAGTGAATTATTTTTATCTTTGTTTTTCTACACCGAGGCTAATTATTCAAATAAGCGGATATATGTTATTATAAGAAATTGGCGCAGCAAACAGAAGATTGTGCGCTCAGTAGTAATTAGAAGGAAGAATAATACCTGCAAGATGGTCAGACATGGTACGGACGATAGTAGGAGCAAGTTTTGTAGAACGCGTCCGGATGGCTCGCAACAGAGATTCATCGCGAGATTATCATGTTGGGTAGCCCATTAATGTTTGATCGATATGTTGGTGATAGTTGGATAATGCATTGAGTTAGAGGATAGAAAACGTTTTCAAACAAATAAATTGTACTTTTATTATATATATATATATATATATATATATATATATATATATATATATATATATATATATGTATGTATATATATACGGAGATTATAAAGGGCATCCCCCGTGGGTAGTAGGCTTGGGTGGAACCCCTAGTTATTCAAATAAGCGGATATATGTTTATTGCTTTCAGAAATTGGATTGTGTTTTTTTAAGTTCCTAAAGTGCCGCGTGTACCGAGATACAGCAACCGGGATGAATTTTTTTTTTTAAGTGGTATGCATGATATTAGAATGTGTTCGACTGTTAATAGTCTAAATACAACTCTTCCTTCCGTTAGAGCATGTTCGGATATTTCATGCCTCTATGTTCTCATTTAAAAACATAAATGTTTGATTAACACGATTAGATATACTGGCATACCCATTTCGCTGAAATATATTTCAACGCATGTTATCGGTGGATTTGTCATTTTTATCAATTTTTCATCAATAATATTGTACGTAGCATTTCTAATTTGTTTAAAATATACCCTAATCTCGTTTTATAAACGAAAAATATATTATTTTATTTTAGCAATTGTAAAGTTATTTTTAAATACTGTAATATATATATATATAGTAAATATACGATATTTTAATTATTAGCGATTCATTTGTTTGCCTCGTTAATTTCGTATAGTGATAGTATTGATGTATTGAACGTGTGCGGCTATAGAAATGTACGTGATTATATAATTGCATTAATAATTGAAGCATGTTAAGGTTCCCGTGAAATATTGTATCTAAGTTTATTGCTACATACGTACAGTGTAGTATATATCGGTATTTCACGCGTGAAATGTGTAGTATGGTTCAACCGGTGAACAAATTTTTAGCTCCGTTCAGAAACAGCGCTATCTATAACTGTGCATTTCTATTATTTCAGAGACGAGTAAACCGCAATTAAATCAGCGACTGCCATCTTGTGTCGTTTCTCGCAATTACGTCGATGAATGTCAGTTGTTTTTTAAATTCGCTTTCGTTCCAGCATACTGAGACAAGTTTTGTGCGCCGATAAAATTTTCGCAAAAAATTCTTTACGTTCTTCAATGTCCTATCATATTGTTTCGTCGAAATATTCATTAGCTGTTCCGAACAGTCATTAGGAAACTTGTCCTAGATATGTAGTTTCTTTTTCTTTTACCATACAATAAATGTGTTTGTCATCTTTTACCGGTTTAGTCATTTCTATATTGGTTGCAAATGTACTATCGTAGAAATTATACCGCGTTTTCCGAACTTCGTTTGCTTATCTACGATTATTCAGAAGCAAAATTTCTACTCTTTACCTTAAAAGCATAAGACTAGGATAGTTTTATTTGTAAGAAATCTGGCTCATTAAAACGATATTTCAATATACTTAGGACTATCATCATGTTCGATTTTCACACATTAGTTCAAATCTATGTTCGGTTTTTGTATTTCTTCAGACAGAAGGAATATATTTTGCGCTTTATTTATGTTTAAAACGTGACGAATTTTCTTTATAGCATTCCTACAATACTACTAACATCGACTATTCTATTTTATTCTATTCGTATGGTTCGATGCGGAAAGACTGCTTACAACATCACGTCCAGATTACGTATCCGTGTCGGCGCTAGTGATGACACTTGGTGAATGAAAAGCTCGACTTACGCATCCATGAACAATGTTCTCAATGGTTTGCCGAGAGTATCAGCAATTACAGGCGGCGTTATTTTTAATTTTTCATCGCGTTAGCAAATCATTACATCGATAATGCTCCCTGTCGATGTAAGATTTGTTATATTGGTCGTCTGCTCCTTTTACTATTATGACAATGAACAATCGTCGTCCAGATCATATTTCTTGTCATATTTTTTATTATTTCATTTTATATATATATATATATATATATATATATATATATATATAACATTTTAATCAATAAAAGATGGAGAATAACAGTCAAAGATACTATGACTTACCCAGGCAAGACTAAGACTGTGGCAGTGATTCAGCTATTAGTTGCGGTAGTAAAAATCAAATTACGAAAATGTAAAATGCCGAAACCTTTACGCAATATATAGTACTTAAGCTTCTACAGGGGTATACAAACAGGAACAAACACGAAGACTGTAAGCCACCCCACAATTATAAGATCGATGGAGAGATGCCAGTACCAATGAGGGAAATAATAAATTCATTAGAACAATCGGCAATAGGTTCTGATATATCTTGATACATGCAAAAACAAAAGCACGGATCAGTGAAGAAACATGAAAGATTATAAATAAAAGGAATCAAGATTAATGGTTGGAAATACGAAGATGACTTAAGAAAGTATCACGATAATAAGATTAGACAAATGCATACAGCTGATAAAAACAACTTCATAAACAGTCATTGACAGATGAAAGAAATGTAACATTTAGATGGCGGGAATATTGCACAGAACTGATGTGAACATGAAGAATATAACGCGGTGGAAACGTAATTTACAACTGAGAAAGAACCGCCATTGTTGAAGGACGAAATTAGACAAGCATTGAGAAATTAAGAACTCGAAAGGCTGCAGAAGAAGATTAAGTTGTCGCAGAGATTCAGATGACAAAGCTGTGGAAGTCTTATATTAGTGACGGGACAAGATCTATATAGAGTTCACAAAAAGTAGACCAAGATATATGTGCGAAAATTATAGAAGAATATCATTGATATTCTATGTAAGCAAAGAGTAATGCTTCGCGTGATTCACGAAAGATTAAAATCGTTTATATAACCGCAAATATCGCCAGAACAAGCAGGTTTCGTACACAGCAAAAGCACGAGAGTACAAATAATGAGTCTAAAAGTCTAATAATAGAAGAATGAGAGGATTTAAAAAAAAAAAATACAGCTCCTGAAAAGGATAGCCACTTTATTTATGCAATTTTACATCTAAACTAAATAAGCAGTATTTATAAATAGCGTAATACGAGTAGAGTAATAGACTAGTGGCTAAACTCTGCTAATTATATATTAATCGGTAATGACCAATTGATGAGGTTTGATACATTTCAGCTTTCTGAGATCCAGATCAGTAGACAAAAGCGCCGACACCTCCCAATTTGGATGGTAAAAAAGCCGTTTCTGACGCTGTCTCAATCATATATTACTTCATTGACCTATCTGTAGATCTGCATGGAGTGCGTTTGAAACCAACGGGCATTAGTGATCAGCCGAAGAAATTTAGAATTTAACGTCACAGCCTACTTCTGCTTTATTGACTACAGTAAAGCATTTGACTGCGTTCAGTGAGAACAACTATGGAAAAAATATTAAATGACTTTTCAGTGAGAACAACTATGGAAAAAATATTAAATGACTTTATCACATAATTAGTTTCATTAGAGCGTTGTAACATCGAACGAGGCACAGTCAAACCAGGCGACAAACTATCGGATGATTTCAAATCGGGAAAAGGAGTTCAGAAAGGATGCATATGAAGTCCTATGTTAGTCAACTACAGTGAACGGATAGTGCGAAGAATCGTGAAAGAATGTGAAGATGGAATAACATCGTAGGGAAATGAAGCTGCGACATGCTGATGGCATTGTTATAATCGCTTTATCGGAACAAAAATTGAATAGCTTTCTTTAAAAATTCGAAAATATAAGGAAAGAATATGGTTTACTCATAAACAGAAATAAGACTAAGATAATGATTATAAATAACAATAATCCGTCGTCACAGAGTCCACGAAGTCTATACGACTTACAGGTAAATTCGTATATTTGTTGATTGCAAACGATGAAAGTTTTCAACAAAGAAAACCAGAGAATAAAAAAACTAACGTTACCTAAGAACAATATGGGGAAGAATGATGAAATAACAATGTGCATAAAAGTGCGCATATGCATCAGAATGCTGGACCATGAAGAAGAATGATATGCAATACGTTTGAAATGTACTGCTGGATACGAATGTTAAGTGTACCGTAGACTGCGAAAAAAACCCACGAATTTGTCCATACTAAAAAAAAAAAAAAGTAAACATGGATCAGAGGCAACAAGTTGCAGTACAGAAATGAAAAAAAAACCCTTCGCCGGACATTAACGACAAGATGGACTAAATCTTGGTAAAAGAGGTCCAACGAGGTATTAAAAATCTGTAGAAGCATGTCTGATGACGGCTAAACGCATTTGTTCCGTGATGATCCATAGTATAACGACACTCGGAATGAGCCACGATGATAATAATGATGATGATGATATAAATTAGTCGACTACCATTATAATCAACGAAAAACTACATAAAACGACATCGGTAATCTGCGTCTTTCTTCAAATTCATTTTATACTTAGATGCTAAAGATAAAAAAAAGAGAAGTCCTGAACGTGATCGTTGAAAAACCGGAATTAATATAAAAAGACGCAGATCAATGGGACATACACTGAGACACGATGATAAACTGATTATTGAAGGAAAAACCGAGAAGAAGAGGAGAAACAGAAGACCGAGAAATAATTATATAAATGACATAATTAAAGATACGGGATGTCAAACATACTCGAACCTAAAAAAGGATGACCGAAAATAGAATAGAGGAAACGAACCCTCGGGTTGAATGATATGACGACCTCTCTCGGGAAATATTGAAGGAAAACGTAGCCGAGCAAGAAGGAGAAAGAACGGACTGAATTAAAAAGATATTGTCGAATATCGGGAAAGTTTCAGAAGCGCTTGAACAATCGAAGAGATTATCGTCGTACGATCGTCACCAACCTCCATCGAAAATAAAACCCAGCCGAAGAAGGAGAAGAATTTCTAATTACGACCTTTCAAAATTTTTTCTAAACATAAAATAATGTTAAATAATATTAAATAAAGCAAAATAATATGAAATGAAATAATATAACATAATAATACAAAATAAAATTAAGCGTAAACGATCGCGAACAGTTATTTCGAATTTACGATTGTTCGAATTATCTCCACATTCCAATTCGAACTCTTTAAACGAATATTATCGATAGTCATTATTATCGATGTATTTTTTTCGGAAGGATTAAATAGAAATAGTAAAGAATTACCATTAAAGTTCGTATTGTGTTTCTTCTCCTAAGAAAGTGAACATCATTTCGTCCGTCTCGTTAAACGTAAATTTTTACTGCGGGAAAATTAGAAAAAATCGAAATCAACCAAAAAAATAAAAATAAAAAGCCGATCAATTAGAAGTACGGATTGCGCAACACTTTACCGCAAACGCTACGAATAATAATAATAATAATAATAATAATAATGATAATAATAATACTAATGATAATGATAATGATAATGATAATAATGATAATGATAATAAGAGGAACAAAAATGGGACTTAAGAACAATAGCGTATTAATGAACGTCTCGACGTATATGAAAAGAACAATCGTTCGTCCAATTCCTATTTCGAATGTCACGCTCCCCATCACGATTTTCATTTTTGTCTATTATCAACCCTTACTAGTTGACACCCTCAATTTGATTTTGAAGTATTTACTTAAAATTATAGTCCAAGCTTCCTTCGCTCGGCTATTACTATTTATTATCATTATTATTATCGTATTCTCTTACTAGTTTACGAAGAAGGATAACGATTTTTCACCTTTCTCTCTATCTATCTGTTTCATTTCTTCCACCATCTCTTGTTTTGTCTCTATATCACTGTGTCACTTTCTTCTATATTTCCGTTTCTTCCCCGCTTCTACTAGTCACGCCTGTTTTAATTGTTCGTATTTTCAACAGTTATATATACGTGTTCATTCGCTTCTCTTTTTTTAAGGGTGCGCAATTGTATACATACACGCACAATTATATGTATTTTATATATATATATGTGTATACATATGTATATTTATATAATATACATATGATACTTACGTAGTAATAACGAAAACTATAGTATGAAAAAAATGTATATATTATATATATATATATCACACGATGACGATATACCTTTGTCTATCCACTCATGGATTACAAATTTCCCCAACGTCTTCCACCCACTTCTGTCCTGCGCTTTCGTCAACCACGTTTTTCCAGCTACCTTTGCTATATCATTGTGCCACCGCGTCACTGGCTTTCACTGTTTTCTTTTTCTGTTCATCGGCCACCACTGTAAGATCCGCTTTGACCATCTATTATATATTCACTTCGACCTACGTGGCCAGCCCAATTACATTTTGTTATAGAAATCCGCTCCATTGCATCATCCAACTGTATTTATTCACGTATCCATGCATTCTTTTTGTTTTTTATCTGATAGTCTTATACCCAACATTATTCTCTCATGCGCAGTTTGATCTTTTCTTATCCTTTTGAAATTTGTTTTTGTACATGGCCAATATATATATATATATACATATATATACACACACACACACACACACACACATATATATATATATATATATATATATATATATATATATATATATATATATATATATATATATACAATGTTGATGTATTGGAGAGCAGTAATTTTATGAATTAACAAAAGAAAATAAAAACAATTGTTAATCACTATAAAATTATTTTATTCAAAGCTTTTCGACTATAAAGTCATTTTCAAGCAAATACAAAAAAAAAGCTACAAATAAATTAACAGAGACACGAATGAAAACTTATAAATAATTGATTAGCCAGATGTAATTTAATTTATAAAAATTTATTTACAATAACATTTAATTATAAAATCGATTTTAAATGTTTTTAATTCTTCCTCATAATCGATCGTATTATTTAATACATTATTATACTACTTCTATGTTTTGTAATTTGTAGTTTTTCTAATAATTTTCTTTTTCTAAAATTTCTATTTCAAGTGTAAAATTTTCGTATATTATCCGTAATGTTTCCTATAATATGTTTTTCTTCTCTACAGTGTGTTCCGTAAAGTGACTTATCATTATTTTCATTTTTATACGAATTACAATAAGGTTCGTTCACACATTTCCGATCCGTTTCTGATCAGTTCCGGTTCAGTTCATTGGTGTCCGTGATATATGTTCGTACATATCCGTAAATACGGAAGTATCTGTTGACAGAAACCTGAATATGTACATATTCTAGAATTTCTAGTTCAAAATGAAAATGTCGTACGTTAATATTAAATGTTCACGCAAATAATACAAATTTTAAAGTAAAGCCGCTGTGCAGTCAAAATATATCGGAAACATTCAATTCTCTACATTAAATCGAATACTTTGTTTTAAACAAACTAAAGGGGATAAATTATACGAAATTTCATTTTTTCGAAGAAGTTCTATTAATTTTTCTGTATCCATTCTCCACAACTACAGACAAAAACACCGATCCGGTAAACATAAAAATATCGGAAGCAACGATGTCGAATTTTAACAGAAGGTCTACCGAACTAACACCGACGGTAAACCGGATCGTTAAACCGGAACAGTGACGAACATTCTAACCAACATTACTCTAAATAATATTTTATTTCACCGACGTTGATTCGATTTGTCGTACCATATTGGATCGGTGACGGAAATGTGTGAATTGACCTTTAAAGTGTTTTCTTAGTCTATTATTTATTTGTCGCCCCGTTTCACACCTATATAAATATTACATTTTATACAGTTTATTCTGTATATACGCCGGATTTTTGTAATACACTATTTTCTTCGATTTCATCGATCGTTGCAAATTGATTTAAATAATATTTTATCATTATTTATCGCTTTGCTGATATTGTACTTTTTAAACTGTCATTTCCTTTCCAAACAAGAAAGAAAATTGTTATCCTTACAAGACTCCGTATATCCCACTCAAATACACCCATTCCTATCTTCTTCATGGCGCAGACCCGCCACTCTGTCCCTTTTGCAAATGTCTCAACTGCTCATACCCCACATACTAACATCCTGTCATGCTCTCACAACATTAAGAATCCAGCACAGCCTTCCTCCTTCTTTACCTCAACAACTTTTATCTGAATCTACTGACCATATTCATAATGTGTCCCTGTTCCTGGATTCACCGAGCCTCTTAAATCAGATCTAGGACCACAGTAAGCCTGTGGGCGCATATGGCTCGTTAGTGCAGCCGGCGCCCGTATAAAAATAATAATAATAATAATAATAATAATAAAAAGATTTTTAAAAATTTATAACCGTGTTTCCCTATATATTTAATCGATCCTAAATAATTGTCTTTTTCATTTTTTGTTTCGTAGAAGACTGTTAATTTTCGGTTTTGTTCCATAATCGATCTACTATATTCGGATTGTATTTATTAGCTATTACGGCAATTTGCTTAATTAAGTATTTGTTTTTTAATTATTCCTCCTATTCTGCAGAAAAAGTTGCGTTTATATTTTAGGCTTATATCTTTAATTGGCCTTCTTATACAACTTAAGTAGTTCATTACTTTCCTCGGATGATCCTCGTATTAATTATTCTTTATTTAAAATTTATTTTAGAGTGTAAAATTACTTTGTTAATTTTTTCTTTTTTTTTCATGGACAGATTGGTTAATTCCAAAGTCCAATTTAAAAATTAAAATAATAATAATCTGTTTTCTTTAATTTCAAAATTTATGTAAAATAAAAAAAAATATAATATAAAATAATAAATAAATAAATATTATGTATATAATACCTACAAAAATACAGATATATAGGTTTTTTTTTTGACTGATTTGTATTTTCAACGAAAAAGTTAATTAAAAATTACGATAATCGTTTATCGTCGTAATCATTTCCGACGGTTGCCATTATTTTTTTATCACCACCTCTGTCATTTTCTTTCTATTTTTATTTTCGTAGCTGTTAAGTAGCGTCATTGTTAGCGGAATTCGTGTTACTATAATTACTTCTAAATAATAATTTTCCCCGAATTAGTTTTAGAAAAAGAAAATGATAATAATAATAAAAAATTAACTGGTGGGTGTGTTGGTGAACGAATGATAATTTTTCCAAAGTGCTCTTTTCCAGTTATCCGTTATTCATTTTTTCTTTTTTTTTGGACGATGATAAAATAATAACGTCACGTTATTCTCGTTCCATTCGTTCGCGTCGTTAAACGATAATCCGGATGGCGAGATGTAGCGTGTAGTTTCGAAACGGTTTAATATTTACCCGAAAAATAATCTAACGCTCCGGTTATTCCGACGAATGAGAAATGTTTACGATTACAATGATAATGATGACAATATTCTTATTTAATATTATTATTCATATTATTCTTATTGATATAATTATGGAAATTATTATTATTATTATTATTATTGGTATTATTATTATTATTATTATTGGTATTATTATTGATGTTATTATAATTATTATTTTTCTTATTATCATACTTATGACCATTGTTATAATCCTGGTACGCTATTTATTATTAATTAGGATTATGACGGAAATTTCTCCGACCGAGAACGTTGTTGTCGGCGCGTTTTAATCGGAGCATTCCAGAAAAACGTTTACTCAATTTGACGTGGTCCTACGATAAAAACCTTCTAAATAAAATGAAGCGACCGCGCGTACAAATAAGATGGTCCGAAATGAAGAGAGCGGACTAGCCAATTAACGAATCCAGTACGAAAAAAGGAATTATAACCCTTTTTCTTTAAATCCTCGGGCCGGCATATCCTGATCGGGGGATGGACGGAACGACGAGCTTGATGGATAAATTCGGCATATTATTTCGGGGATTTACTTTAAAATCATTTCGGTCCGACGATTACACCGAAATTCACTGTCTTTCCTTTAAACTAACTGTTCCGAATTCGCGGGCGTATATATATATATATATATATATTCTATGTGTGTATGTATGTATGTATAAATCTGTATGCCTATCAATAAAATCTTTAAAAAAATCAACTTCATTGTATAATTTCTATCAAAGGAAAAACATACACACACACACACACACGTATATATTATATATATAATGAATGAACCGATTAGAGTAGTTTCGAACGGCATTTAGATACCAGTTAACCAAATTCGGCCCTTCGTAATCGCCATATGCAGACTACAATTCGGAAAAAATCGTCTCCCTTCTTCATTATTCTAAATGAACCTTACTATCTCTCCCTACTGCTCACACCCTGCAGAAGCCGACTTTACTGCCGACGCGAATCGTATATTTTTTAAACAATCAAATCAAATCCTTATCAATCATAAACGTATCCTTCTTAATTGCTACTTGTAACGAGCACACTTATATTTAACCGGATAAATTCATTCGTGAATGTAACTTACTGTGACATCGTTGCGTTCTGAGCTTTACCTTATCCTGCTGCGTTCTCCATGTATTACACCCTCGTATAATGCAGCGTTCCTTCTCCATCTGGATAATCTACAGTTATTTCCCCATATAGTAACATTCCTAGAGAGAAGTCAGCATCTTTGATTAAAATGTAAACAGTTCCCACAGTATCACGTTGGAGTAGGCCTTAAAGGGGCATCCCTATTTAAAAAGAAAAAAAAAACAGAAAGAGGAACGTTTATAGAAAAGACCTGAATATGTAACGTGAGACGAGAGGTAGAAGTATTTTGAACATTCCAAGAAAACGTGGTTTGTCTTCGGTGTACAGGGAATGTTAGCAGATTTTTATATGGTAGACAAGGAAGATTAGACGTTAGAGATTTTAACGTTATAGCGGGTCACTCCAATTAGCTTTCTAATACTTTTTATGCATAGGCTTGATAATAGATAGAAGATCAGTAAATGATGTATAAGTTATAAATAAATCATGAGATGAGGAACATTCTAGATAAAAGTCTCGGTAAATAAATTACCTGTAGTACCCGCGTGATTAGGAATGCCATGCGTGCTTAACAGAGATTAAACGTGCGACATGGTTATGAATTTTCATTATTATGAGAGTAAAGTATGGATTATACTCACACAATGTCGAAACCGAGATAGACAACTTTTAGAGCCAGAGAAAATTGCGACTTTTTCTTTTTGTAATTTTAATACGATTAAACGAAGAGTCTGAAGCTACATTCTCTACGGTAAAAATGGAATAAACTCGTAAAAGGGTAAATTTTCAACGATGTCGAAAGAAGAAATCACAAAAACAACACCCACATGTAGATGCCCGGTTGTAGAATCATTCGCAAGCAGGAAGGAATTCGGGCCACTTTGCAAAAACGTGGGATATAAAAAGTTCTTTAACAATAGAAGACAGTGTATGAGTGTTATAAAGATTTGAAATAATCGAAATCTTTATGTAACATTAGATCATTGTTAGGGAAAGAAAAGAGAAATGACTGGAAGGAAAAGAAGGAAATTACTGTACATGAAGAGGCGATGTGCAGAAAGACATAGGATTGAAATTAAGGGAATATCACCAATTCCCAAAAATTACCAAGGATGAGAAAAACAATGAATGTAAGGTAGCTGAAAAATCAGTCAAATATTTCCGAAGCGTGGACAAAGGAGGGACTACTGTCTCCATCTCTAAAGCTAATATGGAAGTAGAGGCAAACGCTCCCAACCCCATACGTACATATGTATTTTGAAGTTTATGGTTGATATGAAGAAACTAAAAAAAGGCTACAACGAAGTGTGAAAAAGGGAGCACACACCTCACGTATCCACACACAAACACACATAATATAATAACACCCGCAAACATACATACATGCACACTTCGTTTTTTTCTCCTGTATAAGATTTTAATTTTAAAATGTGTAGATAAAAATAAAACAATTATTTTTTATTCTGTTATGAAGCAAGTTTTTTTTTTTTTTTTTTTTGTTTGCCTGGTTTATTTCGCAAATATGGAAGATGATTAAACGGAAGATCTCTTCGTAGTGACAGTCGTCTGAGCTACTAAAAACGTAGGGGGAAGATATTCTCATATAACAGAAGGATATCTAGCGGATGGAAAGCGAGTAAAGTGATTATAATTTGGAAAGTTACTGGTAGGATGCTTGACTATGTTTCTTCTTAATTCGATTATGAAATTGAACACAAACGATTAGAAAATAATCAAAATCTAGAGATTATTTATCATCGTTTCCATTATCGCTATATAATTAAAATGATACTACAGTCGACGAGGTCAATATCATTCGAGACGAATTAATAAACTAGATTTAAACGGTTATAATTAATTTAAAAATCAACAAAAAAAAAATCAAGAGAAGGCTAAATCCGATATCGAATTTTCAAAATTATTAAAAGATGTACCAAAAGGACGGACGAGAAAAGATCGATTAATGACTCAGTCATTTTCAGAGAAAAACGAGTAGAAATTTCAAAAAGTTTATAAAGCGGTATTATATTACGAGAATTGCTATTGGAATTGTAAAAATAAAGTCGTTTGCAAGGTTGCTTTTGGAATAATATCGATCAAGATATCGAAAATGTCGTTAAAAGCTGTGACAAATGCGCTAAATTTAAAAATGACCCCCCCGCAAAAGGCATCGTTAAATTTTTTTAAAGCACCACAAAAGAAATGCTGGTTCAATATAAACTATCAATAACCATTTGTAATCGTAAATGGTAAATCAAAATGGCTAAAAGTATTCAAAGTAAAGTCAGCATCATCAAAAAAACACCACACTATTACAATATTACGGAAACTTTTGCCCATGTTTGAAATGTAGAGATGTCGTCAGTGACGATCTAACTAGTTTTTAAATCTGGATCATTTGTTCAGTACCGCAATGAAAACAGCATAACCAAACGTTCACTAGCGTATCTCTAGTAATAAATGAAATTGCAGAACGTGTGATTCAGTTTGTAAAGAAAGGAATAGAAAAGTTTTACACTGATTCAGATGGATAACAAGAAACGATCAACTGCTACATAAAGACGGTGCAACGCTACTAAAGAAAAGGGAAAATATCGTCAGAAATCGGGTTTGAAACCACAATTCGAATAAACCGAAATCTAGTACACACCGAAAATATGTTCGAAAAATGTCTTGCTGCTCGTATCAATCAACAAGATGATTTCAAATATGGTGACAAAGTACCAAGCAGAAATTGCCGGCCGGAGAGAGAGAGAGAGACAAAAAATATCGAAACTAGGAATAGTTGTCGAAAAATTTGGTAAACTATATATATATATATATATTTTTTAATGGTTCCCCAATCCGCACTTACACGATGAGGCAAATGTATTAAATAATTTATTGTTATAAATGTGCAGGGAACTACTTAATAAATAACTGTATGTAATAGTGGTGTAGCTAGAACAAAAGAAAAGCCATCAGTATATTACGAAAATAAATAGAAATGTGTGATCTGCAATGTGTAACTTAAAATAAAAAATATGATGGAATAAGGGATGAAAAACATATTAGACCATCAATAGTGTGTGTAAAATGAGTTTGTGTAAATAAGCCTATAAATATTAAAATGTATATTATACAAAAAAAAAAAAAAAAAAGATATACACATACAATTTAAAGGGATTAAAATTTAAGATAATGAAAAAAAAAACAATATTTACGTGCCGTATAACGTATGCCGGTTTCACGTAGGAACGCTGGACCGGGTGCACCCGGCTGCAAAAATCGTTTGTAATGCTGTTGGAAGACCATATCGAATACGTTTAGCCTTGTACTTTTGACAGCAGAAGGTGTTCTCTTGTTAATGTAACATTGCTGCAGGAACAAATCGGTGGTGATTCTCTTCTGATCAAGTGACTATGAATGAGAGTCGTATGTCCTAGTAATATACGACGAATGACCATTTCTTCGTATCGTATCAACGAAGGGGCAGATCGCCATAAATTAGTGTCAGGTTTGAATGAGCGTAACTTGTTTGTAATTGGTGTTAATAACTACAATATATTCCATTTCGCGCGGAGTTGTTCGTTTATTATGCTGCGGATATCTTTTGGATCTATTGGAAGATCGGGAACAGGCCGCATATAAGCCGCCTCTTTAGCTGTTGTGTCAGCTAGATCGTTCCCAGCAATACCAGCGTGACTTGTAACCCATAAAGATACTAATTGAAAAACAGATTAAGTATATAATACAAATTGGAAAGTATATCTATATTATGAAAAAATAAATATATATATATATATAGATAATTATAATATTTAAACTATACTATTTAGTAAAGATAAATGAAACTACGGGTGTAGAAATAGAGAATCAATCGCGCGCAAGTTTTACTAATCCAATATTACCAGGTAAATTGACATATATGTCAATGAAAGAGTCCCAATTACAGCCGATAAATCGATCATAGACACAGAGCCGAGTCGCAACAGATCAAACTTAGTAGGGTGTGTTGGATCAGCGTTAAATCGGAGAGGATCATACAATTTTTTTTATCTGCGATAAATTTTACTGGACTAATTATTATTATTATGCGTGCCCTTATAATCCTGTGGTTATACGTTGCTAACGTCTCTACTTTCGCTTTCTAATCTCCTGAAGTAAGGATGTGTTGATCATATTTTAATAATATTTTTAATTTTCTCGTACACATATATATATATATATATATATATATATATATATATATATATATATATATATATATATATACATATTTGTACTAGGCAAAACGAATAACAGAATGGCTTCCAAGAAAAGGACGCTGAAGTCGTGGTCGGCCGGATACAAGGTGGCAGGACGATATACATGGATCAGCCGGTGTGAAATGGATAAACGAGGCCCAAGATCGCTACAGGTGGAAACAAAAGGGGAACGCTTACATCCAGCAGTGGATTGATATAAACGCATCGTGATCGTGGTATATATATATATAATACCTTTTCTACTTCTTGAGCCATTTGAACTCGTCATAACCGTCTGTACACTCGCGATACGTCGATATGTTACGATATTTATCGTTGTTTTTATCAATGTTTCACCATTCGCTCAGTTTTTCGCTATATATTTTAATTTTTAGTCTCCGGAGATTTGACGACTGATATACACTCGTATCTCGATTTTTCGTTCGATCAATTAGTTCGCTTTCCGAAATGTACAAAATCCAATTTCTCGATTTTTATTATTATTTTTTAAAATTATTAAATAGAAGGGGAAAAGCGTGGAATTGGACGCAGAGCCGTTATCACGGTTGCAGAACATACCTAATACAGGTGTATAATTTTGGGCAGCTAGCGGCAGAATTCTCATTGTTGTATTACGCTATGCTTCGACGACAGCCAAAGAAGAAAATTATTTTTCTTTAAAAGCCACACACACATATATATATATATATATATATACATATATATATATTCGAATTAAACATCTATCTACATTCAGAATTATCATCGGTTATTCGGTTTTTTTACTTTCGGAGCAGTTTCTTCACGTAGGAAGGTGGATAGCTGATAAATTTCGATCGATTTCGTCGTATATAAAAATTCCGCGTAAGTGCTTATTCAATGATAATTGCGAGATTCGAGGCGCGACTTTAAAAATCTTCTTCTTCCTCAACGGCGTTGAGGCGACAAATATATCGTTTTCAACTAATTCGGTTGTTTACTAGATCTGAAGAAATACCGACCTCTCTAACATCCATCCTTATAATAACATTATGCCATATTTGCTTCGGCCTTCCTACTGGTCTTTTGCCGGGAACGTGAAACGTATGCGCTACCGATACCAGTGAAGCGCTGCCATTATGTCGAGCTCGTAGCACGTAACCAACTTAGTAGTCGGCTTTCGCGGAGTTTGCTACACGTGCTACGAGCTTTAAAAATATCGAACAAAATTTCTTCGATAATAAGTAATTACAATAAAATTAGTAATTGAAAAAAAATAATTATTACGTAGATAAAGAATGGATGTAGCGAACGGTATCGAGTCGAAAGATAGTATAAAACCGTTATCAGGTAAAAAAAAAAAAAAACAAACCAAAAACAAATGGTTTATCGTTACACCGATAACACGTAATAAAAATTGAATGTACGTGTATATATAAGATAGGGATGTAAAGATAGATAAAATGGCGGGAGTAGGAAGTTGAAGATTAAAGGGTGTTAATCTTAATTAATAGAGAGTAGCAGCGTCACGATGTCGATTTTGGGGTTGTTAGAGAGAATGTCTGAAACACATCGTCCTATCCAAAGTAAATTGTTGCGAATCTTTTACGATGCTTATGATAATGATTATTAACGTAATTCCTACCGGTATTATTATATTATCATTATTATTACCATCGCTATTATTATTTTATTATATTTTATAATTTTAATATTATTATTATTATTATTATTATTATTATCATCATTATTATTGTTAATACATTTCTGGTGTTCGTTATACATAGTCATCGGCAAGATACAAAACTTCGAAGAAAATATAATAAAAGCACGCCCGCAAGTACGTTATACCGGTCTCGTTTGTGTGCGAAAATTCGATGTTTTCGAATACGAAAAGTTGCGTTAAGGTCACGCTTGAAGAGGAATGATACAGCGAAGAGGAATAGATAATTAAAACGATGATTTATGCTGCGCCCTTTTTAAGGAATATTAGGGTGCTATCCTCGAAAGTCTTACACACGGCTACCATTAATAATGTAAGGGAAGCAAACCGACTGAGAGATAAAAGATGACTTCAGTTTAACGGCACACGACGTCGCTATTTTAGGAACGGATTTTAGAAAGAGACGCTAACCTATATAATATGATAACATTACGTGGATAGGGTGGAATTGTAGATGCTCTGGCTTGTAGTTGCGGTAGAGGTGGGAAAGCTAAAAAAAAAAAAGAAAATGTAAAATAAAAAAAAAAATATACATTTTTAAGTACAAAACGATTTTAATATCGTTATTAGTTCTACGCTGTATCTTTATATAGAACCCCTTGTGGTGCAAAATAGGGTGTTCTTCCGAGTTCAAGCCATAGAAAGGTGTAATCTACTTACATCGTCGTTACTTGACCCGCGATGATACGAAAGGTTCGGAAACTCGGTTCTTTTGCTGCCATCGCGAGGTAACATTGAATAACGTTTTAATTTTCGAAGCGAAATATATCGAACAGTTTGTCTCTTATAAATATTATTTCAATCGAGCAGGTTTCCAAATATATACACATAACACACATTATATATATATATATATATATATATATATATATATATATATATATATATATATACTACGATACGCGTATATCGATCCACTGCTGGATGTAAACGTTTCCCTTTTTTTTCCATCTATGGCGATCACTGTGGTCTCTTTCATTCACTCTACACCGGCTGATGATCTTTTTATATATATATATATATATATATATATATATATATATATATATATATATATATATATATATTTTTTTTAAACTGGGCTTCCACAGCGGTTTACCCATTACAAAAAATAATAAATAATAGCCTTAATATGTAACTATACAAGTATTCTACAGTCTATAATAAACTTATATAAGTAAATGTAAATGTCCAAGTTGCGGATGTAGAGACGGAAAGGAATATTGACTGGGAAAGGAACGTGTACTGAGATGAGTTGATTGTATAAAGTAGAACGAGAAGAGAGGTAGTGAGAACATTCTAGAAAAATGTGATTTGCATCAGCGGTGCAGTGAATGTCTGCAGGATGAGAACAGAAAGGAGATGAGATAAGGTGCATACGAAACAGTGAAGCAGGTAACCGATTTTTTCCGAATCGCAGCCTATACATGGTAATAATAAAATTGCGAAGTAGACTAACATGTAATGGAACATTGTAAAACCAGGGAAAACAAGGGAGATCCGGTTGGAGTAGTTTGAACTGTGATGTGGTATATGGGTTATTCCAAAGAGTTTTCCAGTATTCTTTATGAGCTGTTTTAATAAGTGAGAGAAGATCGATATAGGGAGTATAAGCAATAAGTAAAGTAAGAGGGGAGAAGAATTTGGCGTAGTAATCAGCAAGAAGGTTCCCTGTGATACCAGCATGACCAGGAACCCATGTAAATTTAACAGTGATTCCGACGCCCTGTAATAGAGTGATATGATTAAGAATTTTGAGTATTATGGGAGAGCAATGTGGATTAAAAAGAGAAAACTGCAAGGCAGAGAGACAAAACTTCTAGAATCAGTAAATATTACGACTTGTTCAGATAATTGATTGAGTTGTATAAAGCGGAGAGATTGAAGAATAGCTACTGACTCAGCTGTAAAAATAGAAGAAATCTTTAAAAGTGTAAATTTTTTAACAATACCTAAGGAAGGAATAACAAAAGCAGCTCCTACGTAATTGTTAGATTTTTTAGAACCATCTGTATAAATGGGGAGAAAATCAGAACAATTTTCAGACATATAGAATGAGAAAAAGGCGTTGGCAACAGAGGATGGAACTGAAACTTTGAAGGTTTTGAAAGAATCTAAATCTATATCAAAGACTGTATCATTATTAGCGTAAGGAAAATTAAAAAAACTTGAGGGTACAGAAGGAAGTATTAAGTCACTGTATCTTGAAGGACGATGAGCAGAGAGACATAATATTGGACGTCGATTGAGAGAAAATCTCCGTTGCCGGAAAATATCGTGGAAAAGAGGAAATAATGATGATGTGTTAGCTGAAAAGCAGTTGATCATGAATTTGTCAGCTAAATATGTTCGCCGCACTGAAAAGGAGGGACTTTTGCCTCCACCTCTAATGCTGATATAGGAGTAGAAACAACAGCCCCTAGAGCCAAAAGCAGACATATGTTTTGAAGTTTGTCCAAAGTAGAAATAAATCTCGAGGGAGAGTTGGCAAATAAAAAACTACCGTAATCCATGACACTGCGGATGAAAGATTTATACGGAAGAATTAAAACAAGATGATCACCTCCAAAGGTAGTGTGGAAAAGAGATTTTAGTAGGTTAATACGTTTGCAAACTTTAGAGTGGACAGCCTCGATATGACTACGCCAGTTGAGTTTATAATCCAGATGGATACCTAAATATTTGTAGGATGTGGAGAAAATGAAGTGATTGTCAACAAGTAGACCATTTAAAGAATGGTTAATGCGTCTATAAGAGAATACAACAGCGACACATTTATGAGGAGAAAGGAAAAACCCCAAGTTTCGTAGACAAGTAGTAGTACGATCTAATGTATTGTTTAGTAGCTGTATGCCAGCTGTAAGATCGGCATTAGTCCCATAAAGCACAATATCGTCGGCATAAGATAAAATATTGGTGTGAACATAAGTACAGACCTGGAAAAGTTTGGATATGTATATATTGAATAAAACAGGGCTTAGAACAGACCCTTGAGGTAAGCCTAAATGAACAATCCGAATAAGAAGGTCAGAGATAGAAGAATGTTTGAAAATCAGAACCCGATTAGTAAATAAATTACACATGGCCTTGACAAAAAATGAAGGAATCCCTAAGGAGTAGAGGGTATCATATAGCGTTGAAAGAGGAATAGAGTGGAAAACACTTTTAATGTCTAGAAAACAAGCGACAAGGTACTTTTTTAGATATGTACGACTTGTATATATCAGCAACCAGATGAGAAACGCAATGTAGAGAGCTTATATTATTCCGAAAACCGAACATTCCCTGAGGATACGACTTACTATTTTCTAACCACCAAACAATTCTGTTTTTTAATATTTTTTCATAAGTTTTACGTAAACAGGTGTCAAGAGATATAGGACGATAAGATGTATTTCCATGGGAAGAGTTTTCTTTTTGTTAACTGGAACCACAAGAAAATGAGACCAGCTTTCAGGGTAGGAACCAGTGGTAAGAAAATGATTGAAGCAATTTAGCAGGATGAGAATAGCAGAATGAGGAAGGTTATTTAATATTTTGTATGTAATTCCGTCGCAACCAGGAGAAGAAACTTTTCTGTTGAGGAGAGCCTGTTTAATTTCGGATAAACTTATAGGGGAAGATGGAAAATTTGAATAAAAAATTGAAGATTGAATAGGCGTAGAGAAATAGAGCTCTTCTGACTGATTAGGAACATACGAAGGAGCGACCGTATCAACAAAATGTGTAAATGTTTCAGTAGTTAGGGGAGAAGTATAGCTCGAAGAGGAAGATTTACCAGCAAATAATTTAGCTTTGTTCCAGATGAAAGAAGAGGTTTGAGTACGATTTATAGAACATACTAGGTTCTTCCAAGCCTGCCTTTTCTTGGTTAGGAGAAAATGACGGGTAATGGCTTCACGGTTTTTAAACAAAATAAAATCCGAAGTAGAGCGACTACGCCGAAATTGTTTGAAGTAATTGCTTAGGATATTTTGCTGATTATAATAGGAATAATCCCACCAGGGAGGAAAAGGAGATTGAGCGTTAGACGGTTTAAGGAGAAAAGCATAATATTGAACAGCTGAGTTAAGGAGCACCATAAATTTATTGTACAGAGGAATATCAAAATTCGTAACAGTAAGTAAAGGAGAGCATAAGGAATCTAATAATGAAGAAAAATTACCGATATTACGATCGGGAAGTAGCCAGGGATACGAATATAGACTATTATTATGAAAAATGGGACCAGATTGAAACTGAATGGAAAACACAATAGGAAGGTGATCGCTACCCAAGGGAATAGCTTCAACCTCCCAGTCTGGCAGGAGAGCTAAGTTATTAGAAATTAGAGATAAATCAAGGGCGTTTGAGGGTCTATGCCTTGAGGGTATAGTAGTATGACGGCCGTCATTGATAACCGTTAGGTTTGTTGCGTTAATAATGTCCAGCATATACTCTCCTGCTGAATTATTTGCAGTACTGCCCCAACTCAAATGTTGAGCATTAAAATCGCCACCACATATTACAGAAGAGTTTGCAGGAAATGCATTAATTAGATTGATAAAGTTACCTTTGTTAAAGAACTGGTTCGGGGGACAGTAAAAGGAACAGACATATATTGGTTTGTCTAAGAATTTTATATACAGACACAGATCGTTGCAATTACTATCAACGATAACAGGATCGATGGGTAGTAAGGAGTGAGGAATATGATTTTGAACCAAAATGGCAGCACCCCCATATCCATCACATCTATCATCACGAAAACATTGATAACCAGAAATTGAAAAGTTCAAGGAGGAGGAGAGCCAAGTTTCAGATAACAAGATGATGTGACAAGGAATTGTGGCAAATGATTCCAAACCTACTTTGTTTTTTGAGACACTGCGGCTATTCCACTGAAGGACTCTTAAGGTTGATTTGTGATTAATACCTGACATAAACTAAGCCTTGAAGGGAGGAACAGACTATTTGGAGGATAGCGGAAATAATAAGTTACAGATATCTCAAAACAAAAGGAGAGAAGAGATCTCAGTACAATGTGAGAAGGAGATAAATATGTAGACGGATACATAGTAAATAATAATAAAAGTAAGGAAACATAAAAAAGGAACAAAAAACATACACATGCGCATACGTACGCACTTGCGTACAATCGTTCACCAAACGAACACATACATACATTCACCCAAACATTACAATCAACATACATACTCACACATACATTCACACAAACACACAGCAAGAACAGAAAAATTAAGACAAAGTAAAAATAATTAATTGAAAATAAGAAGTAGGAGCAAGCAGTGTGTTCAAGTTCTCTTCTTGGTGGTGGTGGCTTTAGGCTGATTTGTTTTGTTTCCACGCTGAATGTTGTTAGCACCCGAGTGCATAGTCGAACGAGGAGTATCGGAAGAGGAAGAAGATGTTATCGACGAACGTTTCAGACTCTGCTGTGGTCGGATTGCCGGATCATGTTTTTTTGCGGAAATGTTGACATGTGATATATTTTTGGAAGCTGATGATAAGCCGGATCCATTGGTAAATCCAGAGAGTTTACCTGATGGAAAGGATAGGAGGTGATTGTAAGAAGGGAAGGAGGGAGAAGGAGAATGTGATGAAGCACGATAATGAGAACTACGCTTGTTAGGATAAGGATTGGAGGGATGGTTATTATTTGAGCGTGCAACATCGGAATAAGAAAAAGCGGTAGTAACAGAACTGTGCTTTTTCTTCTCAATAGCCTCTGCTCGCGTAACGTTATCATATGCCATAATTTTCTATATATCATATTGTTGCACATAATAAGGACAAACTCTATCATTCGAACGATGATTTCCCTTGCAATTAACGCAAGTTACGGATAAGGTTTGATCCGCGGAGACATCACAAGAAGTAGATGAATGGTTATTATGGCATGTTAAGCATCGTGGCTGCGATCGACAATGTAAAGCGATGTGTCCAAATCGTAGACAGTTTAAACACTGACGCGGAGGTCGAATACTAGGTTGTACAAAAAATCGTAATTTGTATATATAGAGATACTCCGGTAAGTTATTCCCGACAAACTTCACTTCAATCGCGATAGTAGGTGTATAAGAATTATTCAGCCTGCGTGTTATCCTACGTACAGATGCGACTGAGATACTGCATTCACTTTCTTGTAGTATCTCATCTTCGGTTAAGTCAATTGGCACACCACGTATGACTCCGAATCTAAAGACCAAGCTAGTAGGTATGTACGCTTTGAATTCACTGTCATTGGATATGGATAATAAAAAGGAATTGGCGTGATGTAGGGTATTGAATACGCTTTTAATTTTATCGCGTCCATTCCTTTGAAAGTAGGCTAAACCTTCAAATTTAGATAAACGTTTGCAAATAGAAATAGAATGAAAGTTAGCGAGATTTTTGCCGTTCTTAGATTCTAAAATAATAACGAAAGGACCATTATGAACACCGGGTATAAATAATTGTGGAGAGCTGGCAGCACTATTAACCGAGTTATTATTACCCATAACATCACGATTATTATAATTATTAATATTATTGTTAATATTATTAATGTTATTATCATTGTTAATATTATTATTATTATCATCATTATGATTGTTCCGTACGTAATAAGGATTATTAGTGCCCGTAGAGTATACAAATTGTCGGATGTAACGTTACACGATCTAATATCGCTATTGTTAATCGGTACAGAATAATTAATACCTGACGACTGGTCGGGTGGGAAAGCCCCACCCGGGCTCGCTTCGTTCATCGCGGAGAAAACAAAATAAATAAAAAAAAAAGAAAAAAAAAAGAAAAATAAAAATAAAAATAAAATAAAAATGAAAAAAGAAACAAACGAGTTAATGAACACGCAAGATAAGACACGATCGATCGTACACCATCCTGCTTCTTTGTACTCGATCGTGACTTTTGTATTCTTTCCTTGACGACCATTCCGTTATTGGTTTTGTCGTCATTTTTTTGCCAGTTCCATTTTAACTGCGCCGCATGCTCTACTGCATCCGACAGTTTAGAGTATGATTATCCATGCATTGGCTTTTCTATTTAACATCTTAATTCCCAACATTACTCTTTCGTAGGCCCTCTGAGTTACGGCGTGTTTTTTAACTATATATTTCGTCAGGTGCCATGTTTATGTGTAAGCGACCGGAAGGACGCGCTGTTCGTACACTTTTATTTTTAGTAGTCCGTTGGGTTTATCCCTTTATACTTGAATAACTTGCTCAAATTTCCAAAACGAGAAATGCGTTGTTCTTTTTACTTATTTAAAAATTGCTTCCTTCTCTGCGGTAATTTACCTAAATATACATATATATACATACATATATATACATAATATATAATGAAACCATTGTACGTGTCCAATGTTATGACTATTACGGACTTACGAAATACATACATGGCGGTGCGCTAAATCGTAAAATATAAAAATAATACAATCGGTTCGGAATAAAATTTTCCCTACGCTCGTTAGTTTCCACGAAATGATACGCTCCACGCGAATTTGCGAAACAAACGGACGAATGAAGTAATCAATACGTGAATTTACTACGTTGATGAACGTCTTCGTTATCATCCGAATCTGCGGAATCTTCGGACTTTCGTCGACAGATATGAACATGAGAAGGTTCAATCGTTGCAAGCCTCTAGTGACTTGGTCAACGACCGAATTATAACTAACAAGAGTTCAACTTCTGTATACCTCCACGCGTAATACGAGTAGCACCGCCTAAGATTTAGTTCTAAGATTGCAGAAAAAGTTAACACTCCTTAATATATGTATACATCGAGTTTTGTATTCTCCTGGTTGTCGAATTACTTCGGTACTTCAATGATGGACAAAGATAATTTTCAAGACGGTCTAATGAATTTATAAACGAATAGTTCCCTATCATCTTTAGGGTGACCCGGAGAAGACAGACGGTTTTACCCGGAAGGGAAGAATGGACGAAGAAAATTCGCGAAGCACGGATAGAACCTGAGGAGCACCAAGAACAGTAGTTGATCGAACAGGAGACAACATGAAGAAGTGGAGAATCAGCTCTTCCTGGGTAATGCGACGGACATCTTTTTATCTGCAGTACCTGCCCACATAGGTGCGGTTGACCTACTATATACAACTGGATGGAAACAGCGTCGCATTTTCAGAGTACTGGGCGAATGCCGCGTGACGCAGAAGAAGCACGTAAAACTTTGCGTATTACACGGTGTCGTATAGATTTTAATTTTGCTAGAAAATTCTTAATTAAATTCAGTCCTGTATTTTTAACCCTACGCCGCGTAATGGTGCTAATATTTTTGCGCGATAAATTGAAAATGTTGCTAATATACAAACTTTATCAGTTACAGTGATTTTTGCGATAACGCTTTTATTGAATTAACTAAATGCAATCTCGTGTTTTCAACAATATATATTTTTTTTATCATTATTATGTGCATTATACATATATATATATATATATATATATATATATATATATATATATATATATATATATATATATATAAAATATATTTGCATATAACAACGTAGGATTTTTATAGGCTTCCCGAATATTAGATTCGATGCACACAACGTGATACTGTAAATAATTTTAGGTATTTAATTAAAATATTTTTCCCTCCGATAAATAAATTATCCGTCACGCACTCTTAGGGTAAATGAGAAAAATTAAATATTTGTCCTATACGGTATATTATAACGATACGATTTAATAATGCAATAGTTCTATTGCGAACGAATTAGCGCACGGAAATACTTAATTAATTTTGGTAACTTTTTATTATTGCGAGCTGACCATCGTGGTCATTAAGAAATTATCTATGATAAAGTAACAAAAAACACGAGGGCAGCCGCGACCAGTGGCAAACGGCACACTCGTGACGACCACAACCTATACAAGGTACGCTTCGACCTTCGTAATTCATCGGAAGTGTCCAAGAGATTCCTAGCAAGTGCGTTCGGGTGGCTCTCGAGCCTCGCTACGTGTATTCAGCATATTTTTTTGCTTACATCAGTAATATACTCCATCTGCAAATCTTCGTGTAACGTTTGGTAAGATACGAGATTAAACGGAAAATTAAACAGGTACACTTATCTGTTACGTTATTCATAGCTGCCGTTTAATTACGTGAATTTTTATATGATAAACGAAAATAATGTTGCAGTATTAATCCTAATAATCGAATCAAATCAAATCAAATAATAATAATACTAAAAATAATACTAATACTACTCATCTATCTGACTGTGTTGCCCTTAAATATATAAGTATACCTTTGCAAAGGACTTCCTGCACTCCAGTTTGAAATATTTATATCTTTATGAATATATAAACGATATATATGTAGATTAAATATAAGTTTCCTATTATCAATCATCTGCACTATACTCTTTATTTTATTTTTCGAGTTATTAACGATTATTATTATTATAACAAGTATATTTCAGCTTAATAAATAAATTACAATTTCCATTTATCGAGCTTACATAATTGCTCATACTGTGCGATATTTGAATTAATATTAATACTAATATAGGAATAAGAAAATAAAAACAACTGCAGGGAAAAAATACAAATAAAAACCCTGATTAACTTTACTAATTTATCTATTTAATGTATAGTGATATATATATATATATATATATATATATATATATATATATATATATATATATATATAGTGAAATAACGCATCTTCTTATACATATCCATATTTTCGTTTACATAATTCTTATTATATAGCTTAAGATAATAAACAAAATTTAATGTATAGCGTGGTTTCGAGCTAGGTAACCATGCAGTTTAGAGAAGCGCATGCTTAATTTTTTTATGTTTATATTTTTTGTATTGTAGTTGGAGTGATTGTCGTGTGTAATTGCCGATTTTCCTTATTATGGCATGCGGGTTAGTACTACACTTTACATAGAATTTGTTGGACTGGCTACTTACAGCTTCAGATATGTATGGATGCTTTAATTTAGTGTGCATTTCTGATAATCTCGTGTAAATTGGAGCATTCAGTATAATTCGTAGACACTTATTTTGGAATGCTTGTAATTTGTTCAAAGTTGTCTCGCTTACGCTACACCAGATTGGACAGGAATATAATAGTAATGGCATAAAATAAGTTTTATAAATTAAATATTTGTCGGCTGTACTCATTTTTGATTTCTTATCGAATATAGGAAATAATTTATATAGTCTCGTATGGGCTTTTTCAATAGTGTGATTAATGTGCTTTGAAAATGTCAGGTTTTTATCAAGTATAAGACCGAGATATTTAACGTATGATTTCCAGTATAGCTGTTCATTGGATATTTTTATAGAATGTTCTGTTTGAGGTCTACGTTTAGTAAAAAGTATGGGTTTTTTGGTTGTTGATTTTCCATTTATTATAATATTTTTATAGTTTATTATAACTATCCATAAGTCTTTTTTTTGTATGGTGTCAATCCTGTAAGAAGAAGTAAACACTGCAGTATCATCTGCATATAACGCAGTGTTCGTGCCCTTTATATGTGGTAGATCATTTATATACAATATATACAGAAGAAAAGGCCCAAGAATACTACCCTGTGGAACGCCAGAGGAGATTAGTTTGATGTTAGAATATGTATTACTTAATTGTACTGTAAAAAGTCTAGCGTATAAATAGGATTTTATGATCAGTATAAGATACTTGGGAAATCCGTACTGTATCATTTAATAAATGATGCCATTATGCTATGCACTATCAAAAGCTTTTTCTATATCTAACAGTAGTAGCCCGGTGTATTTATTTTGATTAAACTGATCAGTGATATGATCTGTAAGGCGGGCTAGTTGCATAACCGTTGATAGGTGATTTCTAAACCTAAACTGCGTTTCATTTAAGATATTTCGCTCATTGGAATAAGATTTTAATCTTTGTAAGATCACTTTTTCGCATATTTTACTGACATTGCTAATTAGACTTATTGGTCTTATATTTTGTACTAGCGAACTATCTTTGCCCGGTTTGGGAATAGGAATGATGCTAGATGTTTTCCATATTTTAGAATAATATCCTAATAATATGATTGCATTTATAATATTAGTCAGATAGACTACTGTTATTAACGATCTTTTGCACCTTTATACATACAATTTACGATTGTTGAATAAAAAACCAGCTGCTGGTACTACTACTACTACTAATAATAATAGTAGTAGTAGTAGTAGTAGTAGTAGTAGTAGTAGTAGTAGTAGTAGTAGTAGTAGTAGTAGTAATAATTCAATTTCAATTCAATTCAATTTATTTCGAAATATTTCAAAATTACATAATATAGAATGATACACATATGATTTCTACGAATGCGCAATTGTACGCGAGGCGTGGATTACGTAATAAAATTAATACACTATACTCGTAGCAGCGTGAACTGTTTACATTAATACTAGGCATCAAAAAAAGAAAATAAATCGCCATACTGAAATTTCTTATATACAAGCACTCAATAACTATACAGTATATACTACACGTTGCATACACATATTACACCCATTTAGACATAAGTATAGTACACTCACACGTAGGAGGAAAAAACGTACACTTATAAAGACAGAAAAATACAAACGTACATATATACCTAACACCGGAATATAATTTAGCGTGAACTTACTAGGTACACACGTCACGCAACAATAAAACGTGCACATTTATGCAAAAAGAAAAACTAAATACTTATTATCAAACTGATATATGAACAATTTTTGCTTTTAATAACACACTCCAACTCGAAAGCACATATTAAGAAGAACACAATCAACGATTAGTTAATACATATCTAACAATATACGCCTCCTCTTATAAGTTTTTAAACTATTCCTTACGTCTATAGGTGCAGCATTGTAATATGCAGGGCCCGTATAAAGTGCATACGTGTACGATATACGTCATTGGTACTTTAGCAATCTCATGCATCGATGACCTCGTTACCCCACCTCTAATCCGAATATCGAATCTTTATTTCTAAATACAAACTCGAGCAAGTGCAATTTATAAATGTCCTTCAGTTTAAGAACATCACCGGAACCATTTTTCCCACCTATTAACCTACGCAAATAATTCTGCAAAATTTCCGGTATACGGTACGCAGCAGCTCCACCCCCGGTATATTATAGCATATGATAAAATAGGTTAGGTACAAAGCGAGATAAAGCCGATGCAACTATTTTTCATTAAACAACTGTTTAAGATAGTAAAAATAAATAATTTAGCTTCCGGAATTTACTACTAATATATTCTATATGGCTAATCCTAGATAACTTATTATCTATTACAACGCCTAAATATTTTATTTCACATACACCGTTTGTAATAATAATAGTAATCCGATTATTTTTATTTCTTCTCGAATAAAAGTTACATATAAAATTATTAAGCTAAATACAATAAAAATAACAATAACGGATAATAACATTAATTTACGAATGAACAAACAAATCAATTAAATTAAAAATAAATAAATAAATAAAAATAAAAAGGATTTTGCACAAATAAAATAAAAATATTAATATGAAAAAATATTAATTTCGACTTAAAAAAAAAAAATAAACGCCAGATTGATAAAAATATGTCTGTTTTATATACTAGACACACACATACACGTATATAACGCTTGTTGATATAACCGAACGTGAAATTTACGGCAAGTTATGCAACGTTAACTGTATATGTACTTTCACACGCGCTAAATATCAAATACCCGGGATATAGATAGTAGACTAAAATATTCATATGCTATAGTATCTGCGGTCTAGTCAACCCGGAGTTTTAATGGTTGTTGATTATTTTATTTACCCAGAATTAACGATGTTTTAACCGTTTTCAACGGCGTCGTTTATAGTCGAGAAGATCGATTTTTAGTTCTGTGGGTAAATTATTGAATACAACAGCTCCTTGATCAATTGCCTGGAATAATCTCATACGAGTTTTATGGAGACATGAAATCACCATACCCCCGCTGATGTAGTCTTTCCTACACCGATGGATATATTAAATTTATGATTTAGTACAAAAGTCAGTAAGTTGCAGTTTATATAGTTCAAATAAAGATCCTACTTTCTAATAGCGGATCGTTATTAGTACGTATAACAGTTTTGTGTAACACCTCCCCTGCTTTAATGTGATATCTAGCCGTGCCACCCCAACGTGCTATATACTGGCTGGTATAACGCTAAATAGTCTTAAATGTTTCGTCGAAAAAAACATGAATAATTAAGTTTTTTTTTTTTGTTAACTTTTTTAGACAAATAAACAAAATGCGCGCTCCAGCTTTATCTTTTATCAAGTATACCCCAAAGTATTTCACTTCATCGGTCCTAGTCAATATTGTATTATCCAATTTTATAAGCAATCGATCCCAGTAATAATAATAATCAAATCAAATCAAATCAAATCAAATCAAATCAAATTTATTTGTATTCAATACAATACAATACGATTTAATACAATTTCAATTACAATTTCAATTTCAATTAAAATAATAATAATAATAATAATAATAATAATAATAATAATAATAATAATAATAATTGTAACAAAAACCGATTCATGTAACAAAAATCGATTCAGACTTGCATGTGAACACTAAAAAACTGGTTATGCGCATAAATGCGCGAGTACCAGCTCTATTTGTAATTTATAATTTATAAAATACACAGGGTGGTTACCCGAAGTAGAAAAACGTAACATAAAGCGAACGCAAAATCTTATCTTCTATATGTATAAAATTTAATGATGAAATACTTATGAACAAAAATTTAATCATCGGATAATAGTAATAATAATATAAATGATTTAATAAAAATCAAGATTAACATAAATAACACCCGACGTAAACTTAAAAATAATAATAATAATAATAATTAAATCAAAATAAAATCAAATCAAATATATTTAAGATATTTCAAACATTTTTACAATATAAATGCTATAACGTACAAATGAAACAAAATAATACATTCTGTAATGTAATAATAATAATAGTATTTTATAACATTCGCATAACATTTATAGTCGAACAACCCGTTATGCGCACAGGTAATACCGGGTGATTATTAATAAATTAATCGATAACTCGTTGTAAAACGCACAAGAAACAAAATACGTATAAATTTACTGTATAGATACCGCAAACATAAATGTGACGATGACGTAAGTAGTATAAAAAATAACGCAAAATAAAATATTCGAAATTATAAACATTATTCACATACGCATACATACAATAATAATAATAATAATAATAGTAATTTTAATTTTCAATTTCATTTATTACAATGGTAATAGTAATAAAATCAAATCAAATATATTTGCAAGATTGAATAAACTCCAGCGAATAGTTCGCAAAAGTACTGAAGAATTACGTTATGTGTGCAATTTAAGTAATGTTTTATAATACGTTTTAATTTCGTAAATCTACGTTTATAATGAAATGTGCGACTTGTGGCGGCGCTTGTATTTTTCGAAGTCCGTCTTTATCCAAATCCAGTTTATTTTTTGAATAAAGTATAATTTTGTAAACTACATAATAATAAAAAAATTCGCTAATGCGCAAAGTTGCGCGAGCAGCCAGTAAAAATACAACTTAACAAAAAATAATTATCGATACTACGCTATGCAGGAATAAAAAAATAAAATAAAAACAAAAAAAAAAAACAAAACGAAAATATAAAAAAATAAATCAAAAAATTAGATATATCAATTATGCGTCGCCGATATAGTATACATACACTATACTTATTTATGAGTTATATAACAACGTAGTCTTCGTGTTACCATCTTAACCTCTATAAATGAAAATGTACACACGTACGATAAATCAATATTCTAAGGAACGTGTAGTAGTACCGTAATACCCGTACTTAACTACTACAGTTCTTAGATCACACAGATCGTTAACACATATATTAAAAATAAAAGTATGGACCGAAAATACTTCCCTGTGGCACACGCTATAATCAAATTATGAACATAATTTAACTTTTTTGTAATATATTCTCTTTCGGATAAATAGGATTTGAACCGATTATACACAAAACCTCTCTAATTCCACATACGTGAGGTTTATTAAGTAGAATGTCGCGATTCGCTGTGTCAAACGCTTTACGTAAGTCCAGATGTACCGCAACAACTGATCTACCAGCTTCTAGACAGTTTGCAATACGATATACATGCTCAATTAATTTCATTTAAATAAGTAATTAATATTTTCTACAATACATTTCTAAGAAATCTTAGAAATCGTTGGAAGAATACAAATAGGCCTATAATTAAATGAATCGTTTTTATCCACGGCTTTTTAAGGAGTAATTATTCCTAATTTCAAAATTTCGGGAAATATTTCACAATTTACAGATTCGTTAAATGAATAGTGGTTTAACAAAAAAAAAATCACTATTTAATAATAATAGTAATAATAATAATAATAGTTAAATGCTTTTTAACAGCCGATTTAATCTAAATCAGACTTTATTCCGTTCCGAATTGATCAATTATATATATGAATATACACACACATATATATATATATCGATAAAATAATCAATACAACGATCAATCAACCGATCGATCAACGGAGAGATAACCCGTTTGTCGGTTGATTTTGCTATGAAGTTTCACGCGTTTAATTGGATTTAATTGACTGTATGATTGAATAACACTCATTTCTTATTAATCTTTATCGTTAGTAAATTATCAAAGAATCCTATTTGGACGTATAAATATATATATACATTTTTACACTCTAACGTATATAAACGCGTATATTTTATAAAATATACGTATTATGTAAATATGTACGTTGTATATATATATATGTTACAATGTAATCATATACATATATTTATAATATATATATACATTATATACATATACGAGCAAACACACACATACATACACACGTTTGCAGATATATATATATATATATATTGTAGATTTTTACTTTTGCCGTTACTTTAATATCATGCGCCTATCATTTTACCGGCCGGTGGTTTCCCGTGACTTATTGACGATTAACGAATTTCGTGATATATATATATATATATATATATGTATATTTCCTTTATCTAATTGCATAACACGATTTCGCTTACAAAAGCTGAGTCGACGTAAAAGTCACCTATGACCAGCGCCTAGATAAAAGTAAAATAATTTATATTTAAAAAAAAAAAAGAAAAAAAAATTAAAAAAAGATAAACTGAATCGATGACCTTAATTATTTAACGTCGGTATTAACGAACCCGTAAAATTTGCCGTGATCGGATACATGACCTTTTAAGCGATGCGATTAAATTTGTCTCTGAAAAAGACAATTAACTTCAATACGAATAATTCATCTTTAGGATTTCTAGCCGTATCTTAAAAGAAAAAATTCTAATCGCAGGTGATTCAACGAGCGCGTTGCAACAACTACCAGTAAGAAATGAAAAGATGTCGAAATATTTTGCCGGATTAGGGTAAAAATAACGGATTTATTGAGATAACGAGATACACTTCAAGCGGATACCATCGCTGCAGGGATATCAGATATATATATATATGAAATAAAAGACAAACCGATTGAACCGACCGAACATATTAGTTGGGTTAAGCTGTATGATGCGCGGAATAAATTGACATCTATAACCGAAGGAAATAATTACTACAGTATACACAGCCGAATATTTCGGAACTATCTTCGTTTCATTATTGGTAACTTAGAAAGTAGCTACGTTTTAAAACCGTGTTAAGAATGAGAATTGTTCGCGAACTATTTAGCATTAGATTACAGCATTTCAAGATCGATCCGCAATACTTGAAATAGGTACATATTACAAACAACAAAAAATTGTTACGCGAGTACCGCAATTAGTTTTCTCACAAATGTACAATATACTGATTCCAAATAATGTAAAAAATTTTACTTTTGTGGACGATATAGTAATCGGCGATAAAAATGAAATCTCATTAGGTAAGAAATTAAGTGAGGTATACCATGCAATAAATAAGTGGTTACAATCATTTAATCTCTCAGCATCAACAATTCGAAATCAACCTGTACGCTGTTCAATAGGAAATTACAAAATAAAAAGTTAAATTTAACGCACTATGGATTAGAATATATGTCACACAAACCAAATACTTAGGAGTATTAATTGATAATAATTTAAAATTCTATAATCATTTCAATCATATTACAACAAAAATTAGCAAATTTATAATTCAATAAACTTTATAATAATAACAATAGAATAAACTATAAGAAGGGAATAATATTATATAAAAGTATAACGTTACCAAACATACTTTATGGCAGCGTAATCTATAATGATATGTTAAATATCCTACGATTTCGAAACAAATTAAAAGCATTCCAGAGAATGATTGCCATAAAATTAATCAAATCTTACAGAACAATTATGGCTAGCATTGTCATCGCTGGTATTAAACCGTTGGTGTATGAGATTGAGAAACATATTAATATTTTATTAATAAAAAATAATGTAAATACAACTTACGAATTTAACAATACGCAATATCAGCCATCCATACTATTTGCATCAAGAGCTAACAATTAAACAATTCAAAATAGTATCGGATGAATATTATGTTAAAAAATATCAAAGGTTCTGCGATGAATACAACGGACTAGCGAAACAATATTTTCCCAGCGTAGACAGAAGACTAAAAATGTTTTGTATTCGTGCCAAATTATTTCAATATACAGTTTATTAGTAGCGGACACGGATTGTTTAAAGACTATTTATATAAGTATGGAATATCGCATACGAATAAATGCGCAATATGTTAACCGATCATGTAAAGCATATACTGACAGGATTACGTCAACGCTGATTTCGCAGATATAAATGCAACAGAATTGGTGGATAAGCAGTTCGAAATATTTGACGTTTTCACAGTATCCGGAAATAACATACCGCAAAATACATCTACATATATTTTAATCAAATTAATTGTACAATATCACCTTAATGTAAAATGGGCTGAGCACCGTAAACTTAATTGGATGGACTCTTTTCAGTTCATTATTTATAAATTACATGTATATCACTTATAAATAAATTTACCCCATCGTAATTTACGAACTGGGGATCAAAAAAAAAAAAAAAAAAAACAAAAGAAAAAACTACATATTAGCTAACTAGAATGAAAATTATTGATTCGAGCCTCTGTCAATTCTGCGGGGACAAGAAGAAGGATCTTTATTTGATTTGGACCTGTTCAAGTTGTGTAGAATTTTTTTTTTTCTTCCATTGCACAGTATGGAACAATGCCATTTTCAATTCGTGCAATATTAGCAGAACCGTGTTTACCTATTTAACATTATAAATAGATATACGTCTATATAATCGGTGTAAACATTAAGAACCTAAAATTGAACTAGTCGAAGAATGTCATAGCTGGACCTAAAGAAAGGAAAAAAAACACCAAATTATCGACTATTTTGATAACGTACAATTTACGCACGCGCACGAATATTACTACTACTTTTTCAAAAAGCGCATATTTCTTATATAATACGAAATAATAGGTCGCCAATCGCATACACTTATACTCTACACGTTCGATAATATATTATGATCGGCCGTCGTCGAACTGATCTATACTATTTTACATTATGTATGTGTGCATCTAAAATATGATTACATAGATATAGCGTTAATTTTTAATTGTTAAAATTTCACATATAAATAACGTTTTACACTTATAATACACATTCGTACCCTGCTACACGCTCATCCACTCTCTGGCGGTATCTAGTTTTTTTTATTTACCACCAGTAGTAGCGGACGCTATATCAAAATTTAACGCTATCACTTTGTCGCAGCACCACTTCGAATTCGTTTATAAATTGTCATTTATTTCACTTTACCTGATACAGTTACGTAAAATGTTACCATCTTCTGTCTCTTATTATTACGTTTATCTTGTAACCTCCGTTTTAGATGCGGTCCTTTAGTTTGCCAATCTGTTTTTTCTTTCGACATTTCTTCCGGCATATTATTTAATCATCATCATCACGTATTTACTAGTTAGTTAAACATCTATCATCTGTTCGTTTTCCTTAGTTCGTATTTTATCGTGTAAATACTTCCGCTTTTTACTAAATAATCCCAAACTTCGGCGAACAAATATAGTCCCAAATCGCAATCTGTGCTGATAAGTACAATTCCCTTACGATTAATCTTCTTAAAGAAATAGAACCATGGAAGTTTGGGGAGAGGTGGCTTGATCTGTTAGTAACGGTTTGGACATCGTTTGTTGCCTGGCCGTCTTTTCCGCTATGCAGCTTAGACAAAGTTCGTGTCCCCTCCATTCTGAACACTGCAATCCCGATCATGTTTTTTTTTTTTTTTTTTTTTTAAGGCGCCATTGCGTTCGGAGCTTTACCTTGTCTTGTTATACGTTCTTCGCGAGTATTACACCTCCGTATAATGTATCGTCCCTTCTCCATCTAGATATTTCCCCATATAGCGATATTTCTAGAGAAGTCAGCATCCTCGATGAAGATGTAGATAGTCCCCACAGTATCACGTTGGGTAAGTTGTAAACGCACCCCCGTTAAAAAAACAAAGAAATTATACATATATTTATATATAGTCACGTTCTATATAGCTCGCTCAATGGTTCCTTCTGATTTCTACACTTATAATTATTTATTAAGTTCGGATTTTTTCTTTGCAACCAATCTATTTTCCCCTGTATAATATTTAGATACCGATTTCCACGTATTTATGCCGTAATCTAGATTCGACTAGTGCAAAATATTCTCATTGTTTCTAGACGTACATAATTTCTGAATGTATATTGTATCGGTATTATTGATTTCGGTTTGTTTTCCCCACTTTTTGTATAGTTCCATTTGCCTATCGTTATAACTACATATCTATATTCCATTACCAGTTCTATTATGCTACAACCTATTTTTATTTGCCACGCCGGCTAATCGTGGTCATAATCGTCATTTCTCACTTCTAAAATAAATAAAATGGATATTGTCTCTTCTCCCAGCGGATAGGAAACAACCAATAAATAAACTGAATGTTAACTCTTAAGACTAATTAAAAAATTAAACATATTAAACATATTTATGTTTTCGTAAAAATAAGGCCGATCTGCTATCGCGCTATATTCGATTATTACGCTGTCTTATCTTCCGGATACTTGGATATAACTTATATGCTACCTCATCGGAACCGTCATTTGTAGGAACGACGTCCCGGCATCATTTTCTTTTTAATCTTATTCTATGCCCGGCAACGTGTATCTGCACATCAGAAGTATATTCAGATTATCGTTTAGGCGAAGTTTGTCGAAGAATCTTTGATATTGATGAATGTGCACTTCTTTAACAAATGGAATATCAAGATCGTTGTGAAGAGTGTGATTCGAAACATATCTAGGAGCCGCGACCATCGTACGAAGAATTTTTGATTGTTTACTTTGTATTAGTTGCTTTTGCCGTATAGTTCTACCACGTATCTGCAGATTGGAGCTATAATCGAGGGGTATATACCCCTTTTAAGATCTAGACTTAAAGTGGATCTTATTATATAATATATATATATATATATATATATGTATTCCCAAATATTTCACGACCTGACTTGTAGTATTTCAGAATTATTTATTAATTAACTTCGTACAGGTAATTTTATCTATATGCGCCTGGATTACTGTGTTTACAAATTCTGGATTTTCATTGCAGGCCATTATCGCTATATCTCGTCTGCAAATGTAGCTAGAATTGTCTGATTAGAGATAGGCATGGTTGCCGTGTATATCGAACACAGAATTCGTTCCAACAGATTACCCCGGGGAGGGACAGAAGCAGATATTTTCCTTTCTTCGGCTCGTTGATTTTAGTCGAAAATATTCTATTTGTTAATGACACAGCCAGGTAGATAAAGGTCTGTTGGAAGTAGATGCTTCAATTTAAATTTTAATCTCGAGTGTCAAACACGATTAAAACCTTGTTCCACATCTAGGAAGACCGCTCAACAAACTTGTTTTCTTTCAAGCACTGTTGACACGGCATCTACTAATCTGTGGCATGGTTGAATGGTAGAATGCTGGGGTTGAAAGCCAAATCGTAATAACAGCTACTGAACAGCTTCGATACTTATCACGTGTAGAGAATTTGCTTAAACAATGGAAAATCGCAGTTAATGAATCAAAGTGCAAACAGGTTCTGTTTACATTGAAAAAAAAGGTGAACTTTGCCCGTCCAACTGAATGGACAGACGATTCCAAAGTCAGGTGTTGTGAAATATCTCGGATTACACCGTGACCAACAAATCACCTTTAAGAACCACATTATTACAAAACTGAAGCAATTAAACATTACATACCGCAACATGCACTTAATGCATAAAAAAGTCACCTGTATCAAATGAAAATAGAGTAATATACAAAACGATCTTAGAACCTGTGTGGGCACACGGTATTCGAATCTGGAGAGTAGCAAGAGCAATTTAAACTTAAAATTTATACAAAGATTCGAGTCCAGAGTCTTAGATATTTTAACGAAATTATGGTTTGTTTTAACCCTTCAAGAAGACATTTTCATCGACTAACCATGTCAATCCGTTAGCGGTTGATCTTTCGCGGAATAGTGTGCGATTCAGACGATTGAAGCGACTTAGCCAGATTTGACTAGAATTCCGTCCGTAGGCAGTAATTTATAAAACTCAATATACTGCAATAAATAACAATATATAAACAAGGAATGCTATTGGGAAACGTTCTATCATAATCTATGTAGCGATGATATTTATTGTTCAAACGTACAGATTGTGTGCGGGGGGGGGAAATATTTTAAAACTTGTTAAAGGTTATAGAACTGTTCGTAAAGATCCTAGCTTTAGAACTAGCTGGATAGTTCGCGTTTAGTACTTAAGAATTAAGTATAATATTAACCATAATGTAGACGACACTTATGGAGAATTTTTATCTGTAAAAGTCGGAGATAATTTCACTTAAAACGAAGTTTCGACAAATATGTTTCTAATATGCTCTGTAACGAATATAACGAGCAACAGCGCTGACGTTATATAAGCGAGACTTCGTTGCATATTGTCGAATTCTAAGGACAAAATGCAACTTTTTTATTTCTAACTGTTATGTAACGCAGTTACAGAATGGTAAATTTAATATTTTTCGTTTCGAATTATCTTTAACGTATGCGTGTCCTTTTGCGACATGCAAGACATTGCGGCTCATATTTTCGGCTGTTGTAATCCCGAAGGTAAAATTTACGTTGCGATCTTCTAAGCCTTTTAGTCATCGTGTCCGCTATATGGTACATGACATTTTAATACTAATAAACACTACAATACAAAAGAATTAAACACACGCTTATTACGACGTAGAGCTGGAGTTTTTTCGATTCAAAATGTATTTTCGTCTATAATATGTTCCTCCTATTAAACCTAAATATTTATAAGTTTCAATATAGGCAGGCCGGTTTTGTCGGCGGGTTTTTCCGGTATTTTTATATTTTAGCTAAATGAGTAACTGGGCATATTACTAATTTAGTTTTCCGGATACGTTACATTAATCTCGTTATTTTCGGAACATTTATCGGGAAATACGTTTGTTTTTTTTTTATTGTGCAAAACACACTACTCGTGAAGTTTCGCAGCAAACGTGCTTAGAAAATAGTCATCGGCGGACCGAATGAAAATAATGATATTCAAATTGTTGTCTATCTACTGACGATCTACATATCATCATCATCATCATCATCATCATCGTAGTCGTGGGCTCGGTCCGAGCATCATGATACTATATGATTCATTTGAATTGTTTCGTATAAATTGATAGCCATCTATCCTTGTGTTGGGCGCATCTAACCATTTGCTGTAGTGAACTGGCGCCAGTTATCGACATTGTCCACGTATCGTATTGGTGGTCTTCTTCTTCGCCTGTGACCTTCAACCATACCTAATATCAATTTTTCTCCATTGTTCCGTTGCATGATATGGCCGAAGAAAGTGGATATATTAACGATGTCTCCTAATCGAGCATCCGGATTAACTTCTTCCGGTATTGACACGTTTGCCTTCCTCGCTGTCACGGCAGCCTCAGCATTCGCCGCCAGCAATACATTTCGAAAGCATCGATCCTGCGAATGTCAAGTCCAACACTCAGATGCATATAGGAATACGGAGAACACAACGAATTCATTAGGCGCATTTTGATAGTTATCGTTATGCTTTTCCAGGTCTTCATTAATTGAGTTCGTGATATTATATATATAAAAAAAAACCAAAAAGTAGAATATTTTAATTTTAAAATAGACGAATTTATTACATTACTTTTAAAAATCGTTATCAGCGCACTCTTTACGACGAAATTTAAACTATAAATTTTAATGACAAGCGTTGTTAAATAGCGCCAAAAAACAAACAACAAAACGAATTTTCAAACTTAAATAATCTCTTGTATGGATTAAATCATTCTGAATATTAAAGTTGTCTTTAATATTCTTAATAACTAATTATCTGTGTATTTATATCAAATAATATAATCATTATTAACATCTTACGTAAACAAGCTGAGCGTTTCTTCTTCTTATTATTATTTATTATGGGCTTCCACAAGGTTTTTCCGTTACAAATTGTAATATAAAACATTAGATAATAACATAGTAGTTATATCGTTAAGTTACATTCATAAATGAACACATATAGACAAATATACATATGCACGTCACGAGTAGCAAGTAAGAAATACATATGTATGGGGGAAAGGAATAGATAAGTATTCGATTTGATCGTACAATGTGTTACGGGAAAAGAGATAAAATATGTAACCCGCGTCGGCAACTGTGCAGGGTGTGAGCAGCAATAGTCAGGTTCATTTGGAATAGTGAAGAAGGGAGACAATTTTTTCCGAATCGTAGTCCGCATATGACGATTATGAATGGACGAATTTGGTTAACCGGCATCTGTATATTGCAAAATCAGGGTAAACATTGAAGATCAGTCTGAAGCAATTTATAATTTGGAGACATTATAAGGGTTATTCGATACCGCTTTTCAGTATTCTTGTAGGCAGCTTTAACAATGGCGAAAAGATCAATACGCGGTGAACAAGTGATAAACAGTCCACGAAGTGTAGGTGAGTGGGCATAGTAGGCATCGAGAAAAGTACCGCTAATTCCATAAACCGTATATCCTGACAGGCTTTAAGATCGCAGTATTAGATAAGACATTTGTTCTAAATAGACAGCACGCTATTTGTGTCCATTAACTAGAATAGTTTTTTAATACGTGCATCTATTTCTTTCCTCTTCATTTGAATATGATTTCGATTTATTAGCCGGCTATCCTAGTGTAAACCCAGATATTTAAAGCTTGTTCTGTATTTCTGCGTTGTTGATTTTAACAGCAGCTTTTCTGTTAGTAAACTATATGTTTACAGATTTGTTCTTATTGACTTTTATGTTCCATTTGTTAAACCAGTTGTCAACTCTAGCGTGTGCTGCGTGAAGATTATTTGGGTCGATATCCGAGAAAGAAGTGCCGTGTCATTGGCAAATGTGGCTACCTGAACATTATTAGTCGTAAGAAAATCGGCAGTGTGAATTAAATAAGCACTGAGCATTGAGGCATACCCGCATAGACGAGATACAACTCAGAGAACGCGTAATCATAACGTACGTGAAAATATCTTTCATTAATATAGGATTCTAACAAGAGATAGAGGTCTGTGGGAAGTAGTAGCTTCAACTTATACAATGGCATCAACAAGTACCGTATGGAAGAAGTACAGGTGTGTTAAAAGTGTTCGAGTATTTTATATGCTTAGGAACTCTGATTACAAAAGACGAGAGCTCGCTCTACAGAATATCAAATAGCAATAGCAAAGCTGGCATCATCACAGTTGACAATAGTATAGAAGTACAAATGTCCGCCTCATGAATATAATATTAGTGTCCACACGTCGGAATGATTTTTCCACAGTTCGTCTTCTACGATGGGTAATAAATAATAAACTGAAAAGAGTCCATATAATTAAGTTTGCGGCGCTCTGATCAGTTTATTTTACAGTAAAAACCGCTAATATAATTAGTTTAATTAATATATAAATGCAAATGTATATTGCGTTGAGATATTTCGATAAGTCAAATCAGCGACGACTCCATTAACACACTTAATTTTTAAATTGGTGCGCATTGATTCGTTTCGTTGAAACTAACTGACATTGGTTATCATACGAAAGAAATGATTTGGGATCACTTGAATAATTCGTTTGTTCGAAGCTTTGGTGCAACCCCATATCTAGATTCCAATAATAGATAAATTAGTCGTTTATTTTGTAACTTAATTTTGGAATGTCGTCCTATGATTCGATATATTTGGCATACTTTGCGCCTAATCTGGTGAACTTTTGCATCGATGTGAACTATCTAAATTAGCTTAGAATGCAGATCCAAATGCCGTACCAAGTATTTTTTGGAGTTAGCAACTAGTACTTTCTGATTATTTATGGAACGCAGGATGAAATTGATACGAGCAGATTTTTGCTCACTAAGCTTAATCTCCCGATCTTTCGTCCATTTTATTATACGGACCGAAGCATGTTGAAGATTTATCGTTGTTTCAGCGTGAGAGTTACTGACTGAAAGTTTGCTGCGTCGTCAACAAATATCGCAGTTGTGGTTTTTGATATAATTGATATATCTATTGTGTATAGGAGTTATAAGATGGGTCCTAAGATACTTTCTCGCGGTAACCCTGTTTGGATTTGGATAAAATGAGGATTTCTTCATAAGATACACAGAATTGTCGGTTTGATACGTACGATGTCAGCGGACGACAACAGTTGACAAACAATCTGGTACTCAATTTGGATATAAGGCTATTGTTAAATACCCACGCGATATCGAGAAATAGTGCAGAGAATTAATCTCTTCAAACGCTTTTTCTACTAATGCCGTTACACGATGGACCAGGTCAACAGTTGTTTGACGAGCGAGGTACCTAAATTGATGGTCTCGGTATATGCGTTAGTGGTTTGAGATGTTTAAGGAGCAGTTTATCATATAATTTGAATATTACCAGTAAGAGTGATATTGGTCGATAATTTTATAGATTTTGCGATTTTTAAATTAAATAATAATCTGCTCCGTTTTAAATAATTTCGGAACATATTCAAGTCTGAACGAAGCGTAGTGTATGAAAGTAAGTAACAAAAAGTTATTGAATGAAACTTAGTCACAACTTCCGTCTATTTTACATTAAATAATTCTGATACTTTCAGTTGTTATTGAGCAGGCGTTTTCTGAAATCCATCCTATTTTTTCCGGTGTACCGTATGGTTCAGTGTCGAGATCCACGCTGTATGTACTGTATACCGCAGATTTGCCATTAACCGAGAACATACTTTTGCTAGTGATACAGCTCTACTCTTGTGTGGCACAGATTCTAATATCGCTAGCAGTGACCCATAGAAAGCAGTAAATAAAGTGAATAACTGGTTCAAAATGTAGAACAAATCCGTCAACGTGCAGTTTACTAATAAAAAAGTTGTAATTCCGCCTGTTAAAATTAACAGTGTAGTAGTGCCAATTTAGAGTCTAATATTAGATATCTGGGTATGCACAAAGGCAGTTGATTGACAAGGCGCCATCATATAGTTTAAAAAAAATGAACTCAATAACCGAATTCAGAAAAAAAATTGGCTCAGACAGAAACAGTGCTCTGACACTTAATGATAAGCGGCTGATATATACTGTCGCTATTCGACCAATTTGGATCTACGGAATTGAACTGTGAGGTTGGGTGAAGATAAATAAAATAAAATTTAAAAAAAAAACATATATTTTTTTATAGATTTTTGTATGTAATTTTAATCATAATTTTATAATACCTATAACGCAGTATGAAAAAGATTTTGCACTAATAATTTTAAAAAAATATATATTCACACAGATGAAAGCTTGCGTAAAGTTTTATATAGTGTAACACAATTTTGAAAATATTCCGATTTGTCCATAGAATATGTTGGAATTTCAAAAAATTATGACGCCTTAATCTATAACAGTAGGCAGCTTCATTAACGTGAAAGGTGTCAGAGCTTTAATTCTACATTACATTTGAAAAAATAATTACAAAATGTTGAAAATTATATTATCTGACTTTATTTTTTTGATTTACCAATTTTGATCACACTTTAGACGAAATATAAACAAATTATTTAAAACAATACGAGAATAAATTATTTGAATCGAAACAGTTGAAATGATTTTAAAATACATAATATGTTTTTTAGTGACGAATGAAAAAAAAAATTATATATATCATCTGATGTTTTCAGTTTCGGTTTACTACTAATTTCGATCACATTGTAGACGAAATATGAAAAAATTATTTAAAAACATTAAAAAAAATAACGAAAATAAAATGTAATTCGAAATTATTAGAATTATTTTTTTACAATATATCCCTTTTTTTTAGCGAGAAAATATATATCATCTGGTTTTATTTTTAGTTCGCTACTTTTGATCACACTGTAGACGAACTTTAAACAAATTTAAAAACAATAACGAAAATAAACGATTTATTTTTTAGAAACGTTCAAATACATAATACAGTTTTAATGACGAGTGTAAATATAGGTAAATGTTTATTTTTAGTGATTAATGTAATAGAGTTTCAAATCTTAGCCGAGTTGGATTGTATTTTGTTTGATAAGTAACTGCGCATTAAAAGAGGGCTAAAGTTTGTTTTGTATTTATTAATGAATTAATTAAAAATATGCTCGTAATTAAAAAATCGTTTTACATGTATTTATAGATAAACTATTCTTGAATAATGAAATTTTATTTTAAATAGCAAAACTGCGGTGTAGCGAAAAAACAAAAATTCCGACTAACATAAATATGTTAGTAGTTAACATAATTAGTTTTTAAATATTACTCAAATTAATTATTATATAGTTGAATATGTGATTTAAAATTAAAAACAAATTTTAGATACAGTGAATAAAGACCGCAGTATGAATTCTTGAAAATTAAGAAGAATGTTACACTGTAGAATAGATGTAAAGTTTAAAAACAAAAATATTTATTTAATGTTAGACATTCAGAATAATTTTAAAATAGAATATACATTTTTAAATTACGAATATAAATAATTATTTGTAAACTATGAACGTAACGTGCGCTATATGTACGTAGTATTGAAGTAATTTATATTTAATGCAAATTCATTTTAATATTTTTTTTTTTTTTAAACAGCCCATAGGACTATAACTATGATACAATCTTAGCTGGTTAGCTAAATAATTATCTATGTTTATGACATGGTTACTTAATAACTAATTACTAACTATTAAGTACATATATTGAAATTGTATTTTGTAATAAAAAATAATTGTGTCGCAGTTTACTTTGACTGAAGCCATTTTGTTTTAATACTTCTGTTAGTTTATTTTCACTGTTGTTTCTTTTAAATGCGAATATTTCTTATTAGTTTGTATTATTGTTAAAAAATACAGAATTAATTTTACTATCATATATAATATTTATACGTGGACGTGATTTCGATATAAAACAGGTCTATTTTGCTGATTGTCATTGTAATTAAACTTGTTCAAAAGTTACTTGTGTAAATTGTTATTTGTATTTTAATATTTAGTATTTGTACTGTAAATTTATCATTAATGGTTGGTTTTTATGTATTATAGTTTTGAAATGTGAAATTACGTTGCGTTTTGAAAGTATAATAAGTATGCAGAAGTCAGTTTCGAAAACCTGAATTTGGAAGATATCGTTTTGAAGGAGATTTCTTCACAAAACATTATTATTTTGAGATAAATGAGGTAAATGTTAAAATCCCCATAAGAACATGAACTATGGAATTCATAAATGTTAATTATGAATACAAATAATTCGCATTTTATTATGTGTGTTTACATATTAATTGTAGTTAATACTTAATAAAATAGCGCAAGAAATGTTTTCCAATTGAAATATAAGTATTAAACGCTATTATGTTTTTAGTAATTTATCGGGAATAATTATGAATGGACGAAAATAATTTTAATCACGATTTAAATATTATGTTCAAATTGTATGTTTTATATTTATATTCACGTTTTATTATGCGTTTACATATTAGTTGTAGTTTCTACTTGATAAAGTAACGGAAGGATTATTTTCGTTTAAATTTTAAGAAATATTTCCAAATTGAAATATATGTATTAAAACGATGTTAAGTTTGTAGTAATCTATCGAGAATGATTAAGAATAAACGAAAATAATTTTAAACGCGTTAAATACTATGTTCAAGATGCAAAAACGAAAATTACTTTTACATTGAACGATATGAAATTGTTTAATTAATATTTGTTAGTAATGAGAAAATGATTTCATGGGTGTGTGAATTGTAGTTTATACATTGTATTTTAAGCTAAATTCGTTTTATTAATGCTGTTGTTTTTTGTCTGTTTCATGTTTGATGATTGCGGCGTCGCTGATTTTGTTTAGTTTCAACTGAATACAGAAACGTTATTTAAAAATTACAGTAGCTGATTCAATCGGAGTTAGACGTTCGGAATGATTGTAAAATACACAAAACAGTTTTAATGACAAATGTAAATATATCTAATTATCGGATGTGATTTTTAGTATGTTAAATATTCTATTTCAAGTCTTTGCAAATTAAATTTTTATTGTGATAATGTAAAATGATTTGTAAAAAGTTTAAATTAAAATCATTTTAAATTATACGTTTGTGTGTAGTTATTAATGAAGAGTCTAAATATATGTATATTTTTTTAATGTACTGTGCTATTTTACCCCTGGTTTCCCAAACTATTTGGTAATCGATAAATATCATTAATAAGCTACCTATCCAGTGAAAGGAGCTAATTATTAACGTAACATTTACACAATCAAAATACATGTAACAATTACATTCATATCAACATGTAAACAAACACCCACGCCCATATTTAACACAAACACATATATTCATACGAGGTCTTGAAAACGTTTTCTCTTAAGTCTACAGACTTTGTTTTGGCCATTTAACAATTCATTCGCCACATTATTTGGATAGCTTTCTAATCTGGGAGCATATCTCTTATTTAATTTTTAAATTGGCAACTGGAAAAATTTTTTCATTTTCTAAATTTAAATATATAATATATATATATATATATATATATATATATATATAATTATATCGGAGAATAGTGATTTTATGAATTAATAAAAAAAAATAAAAATATAGTTTAATAGCTATAAAAATGTTATATTTGCGCAAAGCTTTTCAACAATTACGTCATTCACAAGCATAGATAATAAAGGTTATATATCAACATTTATTGTGTACGCTTGATAATGATCTAATTGTTAAAAATTTTCGTGCAAATATAAAATTTTTATATTGATTAAACCGTGGTTTTTTGTTTTATTATATATATATCCTAGAGATATATCTTTACTGTTGGGAATACTGAAGAATGGTAGTATGTATTGCAAATTTGCTTCTTGCATTTTCACTACGATCACGTAGGTTACGAACTAAAATATTTTTCTTTAAATATAAACACTAGTTAAATTGATGTCTAATGTAAAACCCATAAAAATGATCTAAATCAATCAAATAGGATATTTATTTTGGTATTTGTTCAATATATAAGGTAAATGTGCACAGTTGTGTATAAGTAGTTATGAAAAATTAACACGGAATATAACCATGAAACTTGTGTTGTATATCTTAGATCTCTATTCATAAGTATTAAATTTCGTTGTAAGTTTATTTTTGGACACAATCTGTTCCATAAACCAACATACAAATACGTCAGTCATTCTGTTGACTACATGGCGTTTTAAATATTTTCCACTGTAATAAATTATCTTCAGAGAATGCTGCTTTTAATCATTTCAAAACAATTGTAACTTCATCGACCTCTTGCACTGTATTAACTTGTTCATTTTGTGTGCATATGTAAGTAGGATCACAAATATTTATTACATTTTTTTTCTACTTGAATAATAAGAAGCACCCAATGATGGTGCAAATACTAAATTAGCTTCTGTTTGAAGTCTACTGCATTCTATGCAATTACCATTAAAAACTAATTGCTGCGATTTCCATGAGTCCAATGTAACTAATAACTTATTCTGGGGGACATATAATTTTCAGAGAATTATAACCAATCTGGAGTAAATTGGCTGGATATTTCTCTAATCATTTAAATTTCGTACGCTGATAATTGAGTGCCTACTGATTACATGTGATACCACTTGATGGTTTCGCCATTTTTTAAACTGCTGTTTGCTGTAAGGTATATTTATCAGTTATATATTTTTAAAATCGTTAACTTTATGTCTTCCTGAAATGAACACAAATTGCTATTAAATAATTTGTTCATTTGGTTTATTTGTGGCATAGCTCATTCTTAATGTTTTTCTCCTCACATTCACTGGGGTTTATCTGTAAAGAGGGTTTATTTTTAACTATAGGCCACGTTCTTTTTTGTCTTTTAATATTTTTATGGGTTACAACCTTTTCAATTTAGCAATATCATATATTTTATTTTTATCATCTCCATCACAATCATTAATATGTTCAGATAAAAACCTAATCTCCGATGATACAAATACTATTTTATGTTTTAATATATCCTCATCTTTCCGTGACATATTTTGTATAGCGTCGCATTTATTTTTTCTATAAGTGTATTTTTCATGTCTCGTTCTGTTTCATAATTTTTTATATTAATGACACCATCTTCAATGCATTCCACATGCTTATTTATGTAATTTATACATATAGCATGAATGTGTTTACATAACTAATCTTGCAAAACATGCGCCGATATACTTTGCAAATTACACACTGTAATTTGTATACCGTACAATTTTCTGACTTCCTGGTTACAGTATGTACTTTATTAATATCTTTTTGGGATTTCACAGACCAATTACCATTCGAAATTTGTATCACTGTTTCCAATTTCCATTCCAAGTTGTGACATTTGTTTATACTTTTCATTCGGTATGATATCTTTCCCCTTACATTCTTCACGTGCTTTTTCCAATGTTGCCGGGATAATTAATTACATATCGACGGAGTTCAAATTGTATTTAATGGTATTTATTTGTTGTATTAAGAAGTAAATGGTTTCCTTCCTCTGTATAGATATGAGTCGTAATTATTTTAAATTGAGGTGCAAAGTAGGAATAAAATTTTCAATTTAAGCGTGTGTAAAAACAGGTCTCTCAAATATAAGGTGCGTACGAAAAAAAGAAAATATAAATATTTGCAGTTAGAATAGGAATTAAAAATCAAAATTGACAAAACATTGAAAGAATTTCCGCAACTTCCGATTTAATTATTTTATGAGTACTTTAATAAGAGCTGTAATTGATATGTGTGCAAATAAGTATTTCATATTCAAGTGGAATAATATAAAAGTTTATATAACGCCAAGTGATGGATGTGAAATGTGTGTACGCTAAGGGTGATAAGAAAGCATGTTTTTTTTTTTTTTTTTAAATTATAGAATATAATTGGAAATATCGTAATTTATTAGTATAACTAAAAGTTTTTGCGTTAAGATAACTGAAAATTAAACCGCTAAGCATCGTTGTATATTTGTATATTTAATATAAAAGACGAAAGTAAAAAAATATTATACAAGAAGTGGTCAGTTGCAAATTTTAAAATTCAGCAAGTTAACAATTTCTGTTGCTTTTAATCATTGACGCATATCGAATACTGATTGTTTTATTATGAATAAGAATTGATTTAAAACAGAGTGAATATTATAAAGATTTAAAACAAACATATCTATCATTTCATCTAAAATTGTTAAAAAAAACGTGTTAATACATTTGTTTCCTTTTTGAAGCGTTTTAATTCATATGAAAAAATAACACAGAAAATTTAGTCATTTTACGACACAATTAAAAATAAATAAATATTTCACATGCATATATGTAACTTATGGTACACGTGAAGTGAATATGTTTATATGTATATATCGCATTTTTTTTTACAGAGATGTAGCATGAATGGATGGCACAATCGTATCGAAAACAATTGACGATCAAAAACAAACTATTGTTTTCAATGCTGATAATGCTGATATTTCATCAGTCGAACTTCAAAAATGCGGTACATAGTTTTGATAATTCTACAATTCCAAATTAATGACCGAAAATGGAAGTCTAATGTACGCGATTGAATAATGTTAAAATGATAGCTGCGCATGATGAAATACCGGACGAATGTTGCCCGAATGTAAGTTTTATCATGTAATGACTCTGAGTAGGCTTCATCATATTTGTTTTATTTGGTTTCAGAACCAAACACTCTACCCTTGATCAAGTTCGCAGAATCGTCAATAAAATTGAAAATGACTTCGAAGAGAAACGAATTTGTTCAGCAGTATTCTTAGATATTTCTCAAGCCTTCGACAAGGTTTGGCATGAAGGACTACTGCTTTATAAAATCAAAAAAATTGTACCCTATAGTATGTACAAACTAATTTCTTCTTACCTAAACGAACGATTTTTCAAAGTAAAAGTTCAGGAAGAAGAATCCAAACTATACCCGATACGCGTTGGTGTCCCGCAAGGCCAGTGTTTTAGGGCCGCTGTTCTACATACTTTATACAGCTGACCTCTCGGCTTCAAATAGCACACTAACTGCTACTTTTGCAGATGATACTGCTGTGTTAGCTTCCGATACCCTCGAAAACGTTGCCGCTAGAAACCTGCAGAATTCCTTAGATCGGATATGCAAGTGGACAAAAACGTGGAAAATAAGTATAAATGAGAACAAATCGGCTCATGTAATATTCACAAACAGAAGAACAAATAATGCTCCAGTTACAATAAATAATAATCAAATACCAATACTGGATGGGACCAAATATTTAGGTATGCGACTCGATCAGAAACTTACGTGGAAACAACACATCATTGCTAAAAAGAAAGAGATTAACCATTTAATAGCTTCCATGTATTGGCTTATTGGAAGAAACTCGACGTTAACGATCGACAATAAATTGTTAATCAACAAAGCGATTATTAAACCAACTTGGAGCTATGGCGCCCAATTGTGGGTTTGTACAAAAAACACATCAAAATAATTCAAAGATGCCAAAACAAAATACTTCGTATGATAACGAATGCGCCCTGGTTCATAAGAAACGATGACTTGCATAGAGACTTAGATGTTCCTACTGTAATTACAGAAATTAGACGGTATGCACTTCAACATGAAGACAGATTAGGCATCCAAATACGGAAGCAACTATTACATTAGATAACCTAAATAACACAAGAAGGCTGAAACGGAATAAGCCTTATGATATTGTTTAAACAAATTTTATTCATATTCTTCTAGGGCTCCTATCACTGGACGGATAACCTCTTCATGTTAATTTTCTTTCCTATATCAGAATTACTGGATAGTCCAAATGAACTAGTTGTAATTATGTAAAATAAATAAATAAAAAAAAATGTGTAATTAAAATTATCAAATCTAATATTATTGTTTTTACTATTTCCAGTGCATATGAATATAAAAGTGGCGATTTGTCGAAGATTTTACTTTGATATATTTGTTTTTATTATACGTTGAATACGAAGGAATTATGTTTGAAAATATAAAAATTAAGGTAAACGATTATATTTTCATTTTCACTCATGTGCATAAGAATAACGAAAGACGTTACAAATTTTTCTGCATAGACAGAATTATGAGATTCAAATAAAAATAAATTTAGTTTTCATATGAAATTAATGTTGTAAATTGAAGTTTTTAATATATATATATATATAATATATATATATATATATGTATTTGTGTTATTCGTCATAAAAATAATACACGATGTAATTGTATATTTAAAAAGCGAGCGATGCAAATGAAACCATAACAAAACGCTTTCCTTGCTTTATGGTAAATTAGAACGCATAATTTTTGTAATGATTACTGTGTCATAAAATCTTTCGCATAATTTTTTAAGAAACTCCTATTTAAATTCATCATCATCATCAATTCTCCTCAACCGCTAGGTTGTTTGGCAACATGGCCTGCAGCTAAGCAAATAATTTCCTGGCAAGAGCAGCTTCTTTTATCTTCACATAATTCTGTTCTTTTATTACGACGTCCATAAATCGGGTTCTTGGTCTTCCTCTTCTTAATTTTCCATTTGCTTTATTTAAATTCATATATATATATATATATTTTTTTTTCTTTAGTTAAATTCTATCTAGCTGATGGTAACTATTTAACAATTTTAATGTTTTATGCAGATGGAATGATTAGCAGCTTACCCATCAGTAAGTGCTAAAAACAGTCATTAATATTTATCTCTTAGGTTAGGTCCATCGGCTTGATCCTGTTAAGTCGACGAACTTCTAGCGATTTATCCAGCAACCCGATCGCCATGTTGTTCGGGTGCATAGTCTATGAGCATAATTTTTTGTGTTGCTGAGTAGTACTTCCAGAACAAAGTTCATTCCAACGTCTTCGTGGAGCGTTAATTTGGTGATGTACCATGGTGCATTGACAACCATTCGGAGGATTTTATTCTGGAACCGCTGAATAATCGATATGTTGTTCTTCAGTATTATGGCGTGGTTATAACTTAAATATACTAACACTATTATTGATCGTGTAAAGACAATTTTTCAGTATTTTCATCATTTCTCAGTTTTTTTTTTGCTTTGTTTGTTAATATAATGATTCGTCTAGCATTATTTTCGGTGAAAACCACGTCCTGATTATTCAAAAAATTTAACGGTTCGAATGGACTTACACCACTCATCATCAGAAACGAACTAAACCACAGTCCCTTGAGTTATTTCCTTTTATAGGCACTTCTCAATCGGAACTTTATATTTCCAGGGCTGTAAAAATTTTTTTGAATAATCAGGACGTGTTTTTCATCGAAAATAATTCTAGACGAATGGAAATCAACCACGAAAGTTTTAATAAACATATAATATAATGATTGTTTTTGTGTTTAAAGAATAAATAGGATAACGTTTTTTACTATTTTTAATAAATAATTTATAATAGTAAGTAAATTTTTTTGTTTTTTAATTACGCTTTTATTTTGATTTTTAATATTACGGTGACAGTTTCGTGTTTAAAGAATATACAGAGTTTTGTTAATTTGAATACAAAATTAACAAAATGGTAAGTATATCTTTATTTCTCTAAGTACAGAATTTGATAAAATTAATATAAAATTTTAATTTGCTGATTATATTACAAGTTTACATTGTTATTTAATTGATTTTATACCTACACATTTATGAATGAAATTCGTTTGAATCAGTTCAATATGAAACAATTATAATAATCAACGATAAGATTGTTCATGCATATTTTCGAATTAAAATTTTATACTAATTTTATCGAATTCTGAACTTAGTGAAATAAAAATGCACTTACCATTATTGTTAATTTTGTATTCAAATTAATAAAACTCTGTATATTCTTCAAACATAAAATGATCACCGTAATATTAAAAATCGAAATAAAATCACAGTTCCATACTGAAAGAAATAAAACTTTACTTATTATTGTGAATTATTTATTTTTAAAAATTTATTTATTCTTACGCTAAACAAAAAACGTTTATTAATGTTATACAGATTCTACATCAGGGAAAATAAATATTATGAATAGAAAATAAACAAAAACCCGTTTAAAAACCGATAAATTAAACAAAAAATGTATAAAAATACGTTATTAACGTTATACAAATTCTATTTGAAGCTAAGTAAAATGCTAATATATATATATATATATATATATATATATATATATATATATATATATATATATATATATATATATAAATACACTAAATAAAAAACAGTTTAAAAACACCGAATTAAACAAAAAATGCATAAAAATACATTATTAACGTCGTACAAATTCTATTTCAAAGAACATAAAACACTAATAAATATATAAAATAATTAAAATCGATACACTACTAAATAAAAAACAGTTTAAAAACACCAAATTAAACTAAAAATGGATCAAAATACGTTTATATACAAGCTATTAAAATATACCCAAATACATTATTGGTCCGAAGACATAAACATTATACAGATTATTATTATTATATATCGTTGCAAAACATATGCTAAGGCATCACAAGTATCTAAAACTGATGTACTAATGGATGACGGCTGAAACCTCTACCTGTTGCTTGCTAGGTATTTTTCTTCCACCGAAGTACAGTTTTGCATGTTATTATTTTGTTTTTATAGAAACGGCTGTACCGTCATAATTAATTTTTCAAATAATAAGAATAATTTTCTTGTCTTTTCAGTCAATCTTTCATTCATCTCTCTTGCGACGAACGGTACATTTGGAAATGAAGTATAATAATATTTCCATTCAAGCTTTTCTGTTATGTTTCATATTTTTAAGGATACATCTACGTACGAAGAAAAGACTGCTTCGATCAAAAACACAAATTACTGATTGGCGATACTGATCGTGTAAGGATACGTAAATACTTCTTCTTCTTCTTCGTGTCGAGTGAAGCAGCTTACAGTACGGATTTCCAATAATCCAAGAAATCAATTGCATTGCTTGCAGTTTCATGACGTCTTCAAAACTGGATTTAACCGGACGTGCCTTACACGAAAACAAATGAGCGATAGACTGCTCCATGTAAAAAACAATACAAGTATCAAATTATCGACTAGCGTCACTAATATACATTAGTATTATACCAAATCTGGAACGAATTTTAACTTAAACTCACGTAAAAATGAAGTAGTAAAATTCAAGTTATGTACACGATAATATTAGTTTCGAAAGTTATTTATCAGGCATGACTTTTGCAAACACGTAATGTATAGGTGGAGTTACATATTCGTGTTGATTTTAACAAAATTGCGCAGTTTCCGTTTTATTTAAACACAAAATATATGTTACTATGTCGATATTCACCTATATCATTGTAATCAATATATATATATATATATATATATATATATATATATATATATATATATATATATATATATATATATATATATATATCAAAACGTTTTGTTCTCAGATTTTGGTGTAAATTTTGTTGTATATATCAATAGTTGATTTGCAGATTAATACTTCAGTCTCATCCTTAATTTCTTCTGGTTTTTCTTCCCTTTTGAGGAAATCACAGCTTTTCAAAATCATAAACGACAGATTGGAATTCATAGTTAACGTTTTCATGAATTCAGTTACACCAAAACACATTCTTAAAAATTTGAACAAATGCCAAAATTTATACAGCTTTATTTATATAAGAGTATAGTTTGTGACTTCCACTGATATGCAATAAATTTCCCTTTGTCAGCGTGCTTAATGGTTTTTCGGCTACTCTTCGTTATAATTTAAAAATTGTATATAATTAAGTTCTTTATTATTATTATTTAATTTTTAAGTATTATGTAAGAATTTGATTTCTGTTCTTGTATAGTTAATTTTCGTACTGAGAAGTTCTTTGGATGTATGATAACGTCCGTTTTATAATTATTGTATTATTACGATTATTATTATTTATTTCGTATTTAGGTATGAAATAAAATACTACTGTTGATAACTGCTGCTCCATGGTATCGTCTCCAACAGGACCATAACACACCGCGACCTACATGTCAGATACGTCGCTGAAGATATTAAATCGGCAGTAGACACCTGTCAAGACTATAACAACATTCGAATCCATTGGCAGCTAACCTACTTAATGAAGAAATACCTAAAAGATTAAAACGGAAAAGAATCATACATCTGGTACGAGTACAATCTAATACTACTCTAAGGCGGTTGGATTTGCTAACAGGCAAAACAACCTCCGTCTCCTGATATATATACCTGCATAAAATCCGGTAGATGATTTTTTAAAATCAGTTCTGGATTAGAGGGTAATTAAGAAGAAAAATAGGTATCAGTAATACCGTTTAAAGTTTAAGTTATATTATCAAAGCCTTTTTTTTTTCTCGCTATAACATTTTATTTTGTCTTTTTTATATATTTAGTTAATGCGTAAGCTCACATTACTCTTTATTTAACGTAAGAATGGACTATGTATTTTCATCCCTTCTTCCATCGTGCCAAGTTCATTTTTGAATGCGCGCATTTGTACAGGCACCTCCATCATTATATTAAATACTCCTTTTTGTTTATAGAGGAAGGGGTTTTTAAAAATCTCATACGCTGATTTTAGTTTCTTAGCAGTGCACGATTGTATGCGCTGCAGGAATAAAAACTAAATTTCTCATCATAGTGTCTTTCGAAGATTTTTCCCCTCCCGCTTAAACAAAAAAAAAAAAAAAAAAAAAAAAAACTATTAAAAGTTCACGATAAATTTCATAAAAAAATATACACTCATCCAGTGAAGGTGCATTATTACATAATAATATTGGATATGATTTCACATCTGACCACGATCGTGTGTGAAAAAACTAAAGTATGTTTTCAATAAGAAACAAGATGAAACTAAACTAAAATAGTTTTCTTATATTGTTACGATATTAGCATTGTGTTGACCCCTTAATTTTTTCATTACGTTTTCAAAAATATTTTCCATATTCATCATTTCATTTGGATCGCATTCTTAATTAAACAAAATGAATTAACCATTTTTATCTATTGAATTATACCGGTTTTGGCATTGCTGAGAATGATTTAGCCGGAACAGCAGCTAAAAAAGGCGACTTATATGCAGCCTGCTCCTGATCTTACAACTGATCTAAAAGATATCCGCAGCATAATAAACGAACAAATCCGCGGGAAATGGAATATGTTTTGGTTATTAACACCAATTACAAACAACATACGCTCAATCAAACCTGATAATAATTTATGACGATCTCCTCCTTGGTTGACACGTCATGAAGAAATAGTCATTCGTCGTATACTATTAGGACATGCGACTCTCACAGTTACTTTATCAAAAGAGAATCATCACCGATTTGTTCCTGCAGCAGCGTTTAACAACAGAACACCTTCAGTTATACTGCGAAATTACAAGGCTGAACGTATATGGTCTTCCATCAGTATTACAATAATTTTTGCGGTCAAATGCACCAACAGTAGCAGCGTTCCTACGTGAAACTAGCCTGTTTCCACGACTATAGCTTCCGTGTTCGAGAGCCTCTGGCCTCGTAACGGCACGCGAATACATCATCAATTGAATGTGTGGAACAAAAGTTACCTACGTCGTCAAAATGATGTTGTTACACATTTTCTTATATTCGATATCTTCTTCCAAAACCTGAGTACTCGCGGGGTTAATTTTTTAAACCTTTTCAGAATAAAAAAAAAAATTACGTTTATTCAGATATCTGCTAATTAGAAATTAATATACACATTACCGTTATTATAATACCTACAGGTTAATTTTGTCCGGTCTGGTGTTCAGTATTTGCCGGTACATAACAAAAAAAAAACTCCGATTAATCTAAAACCTGACGTTGCGAAATATCTTCACGCGCTCTTCGGTGCACGTACTCGACGCTAAATATTCCTCTCGTATTTACACGATCGTATTTATAAATTATCGAAGAAGTTTTTGCATTGTATATGTAAGTGTCGTGACCGATAATTTAATTCACAACTAATCGGAAATTCGATCGGCGTGCATTACACTAAGTATTGTTGTATTAAGATTTTTTTGACGCAGATTGATTGATTGATTGATTGATAAAAAGTGTATTTACAAAAAATAAATATATGTTACAAAAAACAAATAAATAATACAACGCATTCCGAACACAGTTCTTACTACGTATACTAGTTTAAAAAGTATGCCCAGTTGCTCATAACTAAAATAAAAAATACGGGAAAAACCACTAACAAAACCCGCATACTGATCATAAAGCTACCTATATAAATTTATATTTATTTTAGTAGGATAAACAATAATTTTTATATGTATTATATACAAAAATAAATTTCGAATAAAAGATAATCCCGGCTGTACATCATAATAGCGTGTGTTTAATTCTTTTGTGTTTGTAGCGCTTATATTTTAGTTGCAAACTTGTACGTGTGTAATCCCCTATATCGTTTATAAATGAGTACTGACTGCAGGCACAGCTATCAAAAAAGAATTTTGTTTTTTGTTCGACAACCTCATGTATATATGGTAAGTTCAATGCCTTATGAATGTGTTCAATCTTTACATAGACTGGAAGATTTAGAATTATTCTGCAGCACATATTTTGTAGCCGTTGCAACTTCGCTAAGTTAGAACGGCTAGTATATGACACCATATGGGACAAGCATAAAGCGTAATTGTTCTGATTATAGTTTTGTAGATTATTAATTTATTTTCCGAGCTGACGTAACAACGTTTATTAAATATCGGGTATAGCTTAAACAGAGCCGCATGAGTCTTATTGCAGGCATACTCAGCATGTTTAGTAAATGTGAGACCCCGATCCAGTATTACACCAAAATATTTAATATCGCTTTTCCAAACCAAAGATCTGTTGTTCACTATCACAGGTGGTAAGAAATGCGGTCTTCTTTTCGTGAATAGAATAGATTGAGTTTTATCGGAATTTATTTTGATTCTCCATTTATTAAAATACGAATTTAATTTAATAAAACCCTGAGTTAGTCTTCTTTGTATAGTGTCAATTCGATACGATGTGCAATATATAGCAGTATCATCAGCATATAATGCCATCTGTAAATGTTTAATTTTAGGAATGTCATTAATAAAAAGAAGGAATAAGAAAGGTCCCAGTATGCTCCCCTGGGGAACTCCCGCTAATGCATTTTTCATGTAGGAATTATCATTTTTAATTTTAACTATGAAATTTCGGTTACTTAAATAATTTTTAATAAGCCGAACTAAGTAATTAGGGAATTTAAGTTGAATAATTTTGTATGTTAAACTAAGTTGCCAAGTGGTGTCGAAGGCTTTCTCTATGTCTAATAACAGTAATCCTGTATGCATATTTTTATTATACCCATCAGTTATGGTTTCACTAATTCTTGCTAATTGCATGACGGTAGATAAATTAGTCCTAAATCCAAATTGTTGTTCTATAAAAATATTATTATCATCTATGAATTTTTTTAGTCTACTCAAAATTATTATTATACGATCAGATACGGTATAATACGATTTTCATAAGTGTTACATTTAATACACACGAGTTGATACGTAGTTTTCATTTGAAAAGTTTTCCTAATTTTACACTTTTATTGTGATTATTTAAGTAGGATAATTATGATTGAGAATTTGAATGTAGAACATGAACTTCTATCTGTATCATCAGATTTATATACGTTAATTTTTCTGCACGAGTTTTTTCCCAAAAATGGTAATAAGCTTGGCATATTAATGCATAATAGAAAGACCTTGGCCTGTAGGTATAACCAACGCGATAGTACTTCATTATAATAAGACAAGAATGAGGTTGCAGGCAATTAATGTTGGAACAGTGGAGAGTACAATGCATTGTCTGGAGATTAAAAAATCGTAATAGTTAGCAAAGAGGCTGAAATCCAGAAGTTATCAATCAAAATTAACAATAAAAACGAATACTAAATACTTCGGCTGTAACGTTAATAGTGCATAGGAACCGGATTATGAAATAAGGACCAGAATTGAGCAAGCAAAGACCATATTCTTGAAAATGGGAAAAGTATAAAACGCTTAAATGGACAACAAAATGGACATTGGCTAGATGCTATATGTACGGTTCGTACTGCTATACGGAGTAGATGCGTGGACAATTAAAAAATCGATGATAAATAAACCGAATGCCTTCGAGATGTGGCTTTATCGAAGAATGTTGCGGTTATCACGGACGAATAAGGTTTCGAATGCAAAAATGTGGCAACAATTAAAAATGAAAAACTGAAAGTAGCCTATCTTGGCCATGTCCTGGGAACATATGATCTACTCTTCAAATTATCGTTGAAGGAAACGTCACAGGTAAAACGGGAAAGAGTTAGAGAAAACCTGGTTGGAAAACATGGAGGAATGGACAGGTCTCAACACAGAAGCCTTACTACGAACACTATCATCTGACAGATCAAAAGTCGAAAACGGACAATCAGCAACATCTCTCTATTGAAGATGTGGTACAAGAAGAAGATTTATTTGTACTTAGTCGTTAAGGTAACTTTCGTATGTTTAACCGTCATGCAATTAGCAAGAATTAGTGAAACCATATAACTGATGGGTATAATAAAAATAATAATACAGGATTACTGTTACATAGCCTTTGACACTACTTCTGGCAACTTAGTTTAATATACAAAATTATTCAAGTTAAATTCCCTAATTATTTAGTTCGGCTTAATCGAAAATTATTTAAGTAACCGAAATTTCATAGTTAAAGTTAATAATGATACTGAAAAATTATATAATGTTTGCAAAACGATGCCGGATTTGACGCCTGACCACGATCCGGTTGTCCTTCTGTTGGATACAGTTCCACTACAGTACGTTAAAAACATACAGCTGACCAACAATACAACAAATTGGAATTTATTTCATAATCTTCTGCAGAAGTGTTCTGAGTTAAAAACTCGGTTAAAATCCCCTACTGACGTAGACGCACATATCGAAAATCTAACAACAATGATAAAAAATTGCGCTACCAACACTACATCCTGTTCCCATTGCGAAAGGAAACAAAATTACCTTCCATTAAGGGATTAGAGAAGTAATAACTTCTACACGTAGAGCGCGTAAATTATGGCAGCGCCACAAATATCCTTGCTTTCGTGCAGAATATGATCGTATCAGGAACAAGATGAAAGCAGAAATAAGGTTGTACAAAGACAATGCATTTCAAGTATTTTTACAAAATTTAAATACAACGGATAATTCCCTTTGGAGAACTACCAAACACATCCTTAAGGAGCATACTGTGACTTCACCTTTACGAAATCAATCTGGAGCACGGATAAAAAGTGACGCTGACAAGGCTCAATATTTTGCTGAACACCTAGTTAAAGTTTTTTCACCGAACACAGATATTGAGGATAAACAATTTACTGAACACGTGTATAATTACTTGAACACCCCACTACAGCTTTCTCTTCCTACACGTTCCTTTTCACCAGCAGAAGTAGAGCAGGAGTTAAATAAAGCTCCAGGTCATGATTTGATCACAGGAGATATATTGAAACATATGTTGTAACATCATATAGGCCAATCAGTCTCCTGTGTACATTATCAAAAGTCTTCGAAAGATTAGTACTGCACAGAATTTCTGCAACCTTAGAAAAAGTAGATTTGATCCCTGCCCACCAGTTTGGTTTCCGTAAAACTCATTCTACTATACATCAATGTCACCGGGTTGTCGATGCTATTTCCTCCTGTTTCCAAACAGGGCGATACAGTCCTGCTGTCTTCTTAGATGTATCGCAGGCCTTTGATAGAGTGTGGCATCAGGGCCTGCTATATAAACTTAAAAAGTTCTTACCAGCGGATTATTACTTGTTGATCAAATCCTACTTGGAAAACAGGACATTTCGTGTACAACTCTGAATACTCTGTTTGGTATCCAGTACAAGCATCTGTGCCGCAAGGAAGTATTCTGGGACCTACTTTATATACGATATTCACAGCTGATATGCCTACAACGTCCTACACATCGATATTCACCTTCGTTGATGACACCTTGATTATAGCCGCCGATGAAAGCCCGGTAGTTGCATCCCGTTCTATTCAACTTCACCTACAAGAAATGGGAAAGTGGTGCACTAAATGGAAAATCGAGATAAATACCGATAAATCGGCAAATGTAACTTTTACATTACGGAGAGGTTCCTGTCCTCCAGTTTTTACTATGAACAGCAACAAATTACTCAGACTGATACTGTAAAGTACCTCGGCCTTATTATGGATAAAAAACTTACCTGGACTCCGCATATATTGCAGCTTAGAAAAAACTTAGATATCTCATTTCGGCTATTATATTGTATTATAGGAAGAAAAGCCAAAACTTCATTAAATAATAAATTGCTGATCTACAACGCACTTCTAGCGGCGAAATGGAAGTATGGAATTGAACTATGGGGCTCGGCAACAAGTAGTAACGTCAAACGTATACAACAATTTCAGTCGAAAGCTCTAAGAGCAATATGTGACGCTCCTTATTATGTCAGCAATGATGCTCTACATCACGACCTACAAGTGCCTACAATTACACAAATTTATCAGTATAAATATTAAAAATTTTTCGGTAAATGTTCCAGTCACTCAAACGCCCAAATTCTCGGCGAATCTACATGCCAACACTTCCAGATAATCCTGTTCGAAGGCTAAAACGACAAATGCTCCGGGACGTACTTTCAACTATTGAAAAATGATGTCATATAGATCAAGACATTGCTGCTGAGGCAAAATTTTAAACCGGCCGGCTGTTTATTGTAACAGCGGCTGTATGTTAATGTATTTGTATATATATATTTTTTTTATTTAACAGAACTCATGTGTTTATTGTTAATTTGTACAGGTGCACATTAAAAAAAAAAAAAAAAAAATCCTATATAAAATATGCATTAGCGCGAGTTCCATAGGGGACTCATACTGGGATCTTTTATTTCTTCTTTTGACATTCCCAAAATTAAACAATTACAGACGGCATTATATGCTGATGATACCGATATATACTGCACATCGTACTGAATTTACACTATACAAAGAAGTCTAACTCGGGGTTTTCAAAATTCGTATTTTAATAAGCGGAAGAATTAAAGTAAATTCCGATAAAACTTTCTATTCGTGAAAGGAAGGCCGCATTTCCTATCACTTGTGATAGCGAACCAACACACTTTTGGTATGGAAAAGAGATATTAAATATTTAAGTGCGATACAGGATCGAGGTCTCACATTTACTAAACATGCTGAATATGCCAGCAATAACACGCGTCTCTAAGCTATATCCGATATTTAATAAACGATTTTATTATATATAGGTATCTTTATGGTCAATATGCACGTTTTGATTGGTTTTTCCTGTTTCATTTTAGTTAGCAATTGGGCATACTTTTTTAAAAAATAATATACGTAGTGAGAACTATGTTCGGAATGCGTTATATTAATTTCGTTATTTTTTGTGTATATCTTTTGTAAATACACTTGTTATCTATCCATCTATCTGTGTAAATATAAATTATTCATAAATTATTATTATAGAATGTTATATATAATATATATATTAATACAGCTCTTGAAAATGATAGCCGATTTATTTCTGCAATCTTAGATCTAAACTATTTTTTTTTGCTCGTGTTAAATGCTAATTTATAACTAGCCAGTTGAGAGGCGTAAATTATATCTACTAATAATCGCGAGTGGAACATCCATGCTTAATCTTACTAAGAAACTATGATACTAAAAATTTATCTTTTAATCGTGTAGTTGTCACATCCTTGTGTGCAAGTGATGCTGTTAGCTGATTTGGATGAATACTTAGTCGGTTAAAATGCGTTTGAACTTGTTTACAAACAGTTTCTTGAACGGCATCTAAGTTTAAATCCTGATGTATAGCCCCTCGTTGGATACGTATCATGGCATTCGATAAATCAAGCGTAACGCCTTGTTTTGGAAGCGCTGTATTATCGCTTTATTCGATTTCTTTGAAATTTGTGCGCTATAGCTCCAGATTGGTTTTAATACAACTTTATACACTAGTAATCGATTTTGCAAGGATAATTCAGAATTGTACCCTATGAGCCGTTATAGCTTTTTTTTTAACTTTAGGTCCAGTTCTTTCCTTTATTTCTGTATATGATTTTTTCACTTCAGTTTTTTTATCTAGGTGTATATCCCTAGGTAATTAACAGAATTTTTTTTTTTTTGTATCGCGCTGTTTCCTATTGATGCTTATTTTTCGTGATCTTTTTTCATTAGAAAATGATACGTGCAGTTTATCTGTCTAGGTTTTGTTTTGTAGAGCGGTGATAGATAGCAACTTCAGCATTAGAGCCCGATGCAATCGGTAAGTTATCATCTGCAAACGTTGCTCTATATGTACTGTATCATCTGTCGGCGGTTCTGCTGTGTATACAGGAGAGGTCCTAAAACGTTTCCTTGTGGAACACCAGCCATAATAGAACATACCTCGTATCGATCGGTATCATACTTGATCTAACTATTACTTAAGTACGATTTAAATCGTAAATAGTATTGTATAGTAGGCAACATTGGCTTGATTTTGTGTAATTTCGTCGAATGCCTTAGTAAATAAACAGTATTCATAAATAGCGTAATATGCGCGGACGAATAATGTTATATACAAATAAATATTTTTCGTACATCGTCTGATCGAAGTAAATAAAAATAAAAAAAAATAAATAAATACATAAAAAAATACACACGCACAATTTTGATCGGGTTTATTTTCAGTACGATAAAGCATCGTGTACATCGAGATTATTAAATGTCGAACACAGTCGGACATTCATCGTCATTTAAATCTCGCACCAAGATATTCAAATCCGCAACTTCTTCCTGCGCTTTCATGCAGCATTTCTTCATCGCAAGAACAAGCAACAAAAGTGAAAACAACAACGTCAGGAAATATAGTGTTAACGAGACGATCAAAATTCCGTATCCTCTGATCTGATGTAAGATGTCAACTACGTCGCTTTTTTTAACGATCGTCGAACCGCCGTCTATAACCGACAAGGTAGATCCAAAAACTTGTTTTTCTTCATTCAGGATCTTTCCGGACTTCTGAAAAATATACCGAAAAAATAAAATCTTTGTTTTTTGTTTTTTTTTTTTGGCCTAGATTAACCTAAAAATCTTTGTGGCCGGTAGATTTAAATTTAATTTTTACATACTGTAAATTATAATTTTAAATAATAATGTTGCGCCTTAAAATAAAAAGAAAAATAATTAATTATTTTAATAATTAATTATATAATAATGAAAACGACAATATAAAATAATGCTAACGATAATAATTTGAAAAATTTTGAATGTATTTTTTTTTTTTTACAAAAATAAACGACAAAAATAAGTTTACAATCGCTGAATTTTTGTTTCTTTATGAATAATCGCAAATCTTTCGGGCACTTGCTATTGTATTGTTTATGTATAAATTTTGTTCATTTTTATTTTATTTACTATTGTGTTATTGTTTGCATACATATATATATATATATATATAAAATATATATTATATTGCTGATTCAGCAATATAATATATGTTGATTGTGTTTTCACATTCGCTATCAGAGTATTTAAAAATACTGTCTGATCGTTTTGATAATTTTCCTAAACTGTATATGTAAGTAATTTTACATTTTTATAAATTTGTCGCGTTTTCGTAATTTATATTTTTTATATTCACGTGATAGTGAATTAACAAGGCGAATAGCTTTGTGCTTTTTCATAAAGAGAAATTTTTTTTATTGATTTTTTAATCATTTTTTTGATTTTGTTTACTAACGATAATATAAAAATTGTTATATCAACTACGGGGCAAAAAAAAAAAAACCCCAAAAACGAAACGTGTTACAAACGGTTTGAATTTGAGGAAACAGAAACGTTTGAAAAATTTTTTATCTAACGGAATCGAATCTTTAACTAAAACTTGTTCGATAATTTGAAAAATCGGGTGAATATCTCGAAACAATAGTTCATCATCCAGTAGCTTCTTCTCGTCGGAAGATGGCATCAACATTGATCTATATTTTCCTTTTTCTAGCTGATTTGATAATTTCTGTCGTTTTCCTTGTATTCAGGCTGGTTGTCATCATCTTCAGCTGTTTTGTTCCTCGCGTCTTCTTTCCTTGTATTTTTCCTTGAACCGCCATTGTAAATAATCCTTCTACTCTTATTTTTCGCGCTAAGTACTTTTTCTTTCTTTTTTCAATATCTTCTACGACGTTCATCTTCGCCACTCCATTCGGTTGTAGTACTTTTTTATTCGTTATCTTCGCCGTCCACGGGGTATTATTCGCCACATTCTTCTTAACGTGTCCGCATTTCGAAAGCATTTAAACGTTTAATACTCTCCGCGTTTACCACGTTCAAGATGTATATTTTACGACGGACACGACCTAAGCACTGATTTACTTTTGTCTTTATATTCATTTTTAATTTTCTGTTTTTTAATACGACCTCTAGGTTTTTAAACGCTCGCTTCGCCATTCCGATACGATTTTTAATTTCATTTACATCTGTACCGTCATTTGTTACGCCTAAATATCGAAATTCTTTTAACAATAATTACAAAATAAATTACCGACAGTAAATTATATATCTGTACCGTCGTTTGTTATCGATACGCCTAAATATCGGAATTCTTTTAACAATAATTACAAAATAAATTACCAACAGTAAAAACTCGCGATTAGTCGTTGAAAGTAAAACGTATTTAAAAAAACCTATTACGCTCTCGGATGAGAAAATAAAATTAATACCGAAAATAATATGTTCGTCGATTTTAAAACTAAACGAAAAAAAAAATTTACATTAAAAACAACAGATTTGTTTTTTTTTTTATAACCGCCTATAAGGCTATTACTCGAATTAATAATTACAGAGAGTTTAGCATTTATTGTTAAAGTTGGTGAGAAGGTGGAGATTGTTAACATCCGGGATACTTATTTCCAGCTGACTGCGACGATATTGAGTATATATTTATGGCAGATTACAACAATATGAGATAGACCGTCAGTGGTGAACAGCAAAACTCCGCATGTTGGCGGTGGTTGGACACTCGGTAGATACGAGTGCGTACTCGGCTTTTTTGTGATCATATATATATATATATATATATATATATTCTGTTAACAGCTGTCTGCAGCCTCGGTGATCAGATTTTACCAATTTTTAAAAGACGAACTGTTAAATCCTTTATATCGTCGCGTATACTTGACCGAATACGGAAGTATCGGTTCCACGAATAAACGATTTTCCGGCTATAATATTTTGATACGGTATAAATAGAAGATTCACCGGAGCAGTTTTATCGGAAAAAATACAAATATAAATAAGTGTGAATTTTTAAAAACAATACTGTATGCCTAATTCACGCAAATGATATATTAACTGAAAATATATAATAATTTATATACGGTTCACGTAACAGCTTGCGCCAATTAAAATTCGAATACCGAGAAGTTAAAAGTATACAACCGAATTAAAGTATAACGATTTAAAAAAAAAAAAAAAAAAAATGATATTATGATATTATTATTGATTTGATAGTAACGACGTCGTACTATCTCTAGATCTGATTTAAAAGGTTCAGTGAATCCAGGAACAAGAAAACATTACGAATATGGTCGGTGGATTCAGATAAAAGGTTGTGCTAAGGAAGGAAGAAGGCTGTGCGGGTTCTAAAATGTTACGAGAACGCGACAAGATGTTAGTTTTGTGAGGAATAAACAGTTGTGTTTTGAAAAAGGAACATAGAAAAGAGGGTCTATATCTCGAAGAAGATAGGAGTAGGTAAGATTTGAGTGGGATATTCGGAGTCTGGTAATAACACTTTTATTCCTTGTTGAAAAGAAAAATTCAACTGATAATCTAAATGAAAACTATGGAAAGTTGGGAACTAAAAAGAGTTCGAAGAAAATCGCATTGCTCGTGTAAAAGTTTTGGAGAGACTTTAAAACGTAAAGTGAATCAGATAAAGAATTTAGGAAGAGATTGAACCATGGACAGAAATTCAAGTTTGAAGATATTTTAAATAAAAATGTTTATAGATATACTCGATATATACAGTTAGAATGTATTAGGTTTTATGTCGAACAAGAGTACCGTTATCAAGCATAAACACGCACGCGCATTAATATATTCTATTCCTAATAATAAAAATCACGAAATCATCCAAGCCGAAAATATAGTGAAATCTCTGTATAATGGACACATGCGACCAAAGGAAATGTCCGTTATGAGGTGTCCGCTATAGAGGGGTTTAAAAAAAAAAAAAAAATTCACTGTACACAGATCTCTAGATCTGATTTAAAAGGTTCAGTGAATCCAGGAACAAGAAAACATTACGAATATGGTCGGTGGATTCAGATAAAAGGTTGTGCTAAGGAAGGAAGAAGGCTGTGCGGGTTCTAATATGTTACGAGAACGCGACAAGATGTTAGTTTTGTGAGGAATAAACAGTTGTGTTTTGAAAAAGGAACATAGAAAAGAGGGTCTATATCTCGAAGAAGATAGGAGTAGGTAAGATTTGAGTGGGATATTCGGAGTCTGGTAATAACACTTTTATTCCTTGTTGAAAAGAAAAATTCAACTGATAATCTAAATGAAAACTATGGAAAGTTGGGAACTAAAAGGAGTTCGAAGAAAATCGCATTGCTCGTGTAAAAGTTTTGGAGAGACTTTAAAACGTAAAGTGAATCAGATAAAGAATTTAGGAAGAGATTGGACCATGGACAGAAATTCGAGTTTGAAGATATTTTAAATAAAAATGTTTATAGATATACTCGATATATACAGTTAGAATGTATTAGGTTTTATGTCAAACAAGAGTACCGTTATCAAGCATAAACACGCACATTAATATATTCTATTCCTAATAATAAAAATCACGAAATCATCCAAGCCGAAAATATAGTGAAATCTCTGTATAATGGACACATGCGACCAAAGGAAATGTCCGTTATGAGGTGTCCGCTATAGAGGGGTTTTAAAAAAAAACACAAAAAATTTCACTGTACACAGTTATGGCTGTAAGTCAATCATATTTATAAGGAAAATTTTACTCGAAAATCCACTAAAAATAAATCATAATATACGCAATACGCCTAATTTTAAAATTATATATATGTATATATATATATATATATATACGTATTTATATACATAGTGTGTAATTATGTAATTACGCATGTAGTGGACCTTTTTATTATTATATTATTATTATTATTATTATTATTATTATTTAAAAAATAAGCAGTTTTTATTTCGACTTGAATTTCACTAATTTCAGTTCGTGATTTACGATCAGCTCTCGTACCATTATCTCGTTCGTCACGTTTTCATGAATAAAACTCGCGAAAAATCGAGCAAGTTGCCATATCGTGTTCGAAATATCAACTATGTGTCTTCCGATGTGCACTCAGTTTTTGAGTTTTTTTTTTTTTTTTTTTTTATCAATTTGACTGAAGTTATCGGTTAAATCCGAGATGGAAGGAGTCTCACGAGTCGACTTGAGGCGGTCAATTCATCGTCTCCGTCCGATGTACACCCTGGAAAACTAGCGTCTACAAAGCAGTTCCTAATTGTCGCAGGGAAGATTTGTTCCTACGATGTGCAAGTATGAACTAGTATGAACTGTGAATGCAGAATCGGCTAATTTTTTGGTCGAATTTCAATTTTCTATCGTTCGTACACGTTTATTATGAAGTCTGTCGAGCTTCGACAAATTTTGTGATCCACTTTCAGTCAGGAAAAAGTCACGTGTTTGTCGGTTAAAGAATTCTGGGAGTCGAAATTAATGTACGCGTCCGTTATAGAGGGGGGATGCATCGGTTATTCGCACTTTCTACAACGGGACCTGAAAATTGTGTCGCGGCTTCATTTTATAAATAAATCAACAAAAACGAATGGATTACCTGATGCGAAATAAGGTCCGTTAACAAATATTTACAAACGCCCGAAATTGCACGTTGAAATTTAAATTGCTTATCGCGACATATCCAACGAATCATCTTCACACGGTCTAAATAATAAATGTATCGTTAATTATAGGCGAAAATTAATTATGAATTCGTTCGAAATATTTCATTAAACGCGTTTAATAAAGAACCGAGATATGAATCGGGTTTAACATTATCATCCTCGTATTATAGCGCCTAGCTCATTTTAAAAGACTCGAAAGTGCACATTACCTTCCTCCGTACGATTATGTTTCTTCAAAGATTTTAAAACGCGTTCGAAAAAACGCACGCTTTTCGCAATCGCGGTAAAATTATCGTGAACATTGTTATTAACGGTCGCGTTCGCATCCTGATCAGCGCCGACTTTCATCATCGTTTCACACCCTTGATAACCATTTTGATGAACTGTAAAACAAAAAAAAAAAAAAAACCCAAATATGTATATATGGATTTTTTCCATTAGAAATGTCGACAAACGTTATAAAACATTTATAGCAAAGAAATCCCTCTAATCGCGCCATTTTCCAAATGACCCTATACCAAAGATACTTATTAGCATACTATCAACATATCACGTAAGCTTCATTCCAAAATCAACATCGAATTATAACGATATACCCTGTTTGGGACCCTTACGAAACGGAAATAGATTTATCTCGCGCACAGCGCAATAAATCTAAACAGCCTACAAATATAAAAGAAATGGTATTAAGCACTTTTAAAAAATCACGCGTACACAGACGGAGCAAAATCTACAGCAGGCGGAGAGAATTCACCAGCAGCTTGCTCTTACTGAATTGATAATATACCAGACTCAATCAAGCGATAGCTGCACTTCTCCGGATGCACAGTTGTATGGATACTGAATACATCGGATCAGCTGTACTTCCACATCGAAAAGCATTGGTTATAACCGATTCCCTCTACAACTAATACGCCGTCAAGACAATAAAAATACCGTAATATCAGAAATCCGACACAATCTACACACATCCCAACAGTCACATTGGTATGTGCACGGTAGCGATAAAGTAGATCTCTCGGTCTATGGTACTTTCACCGGCATGCTCGCCATCTCCATCAACATTAGCACACGTACTCGTGAACAACACTAAACAGGAATGGACCACCGACTGGACCTCGCAAACAACCTCGTAAAATCAAGAACCTCGGTGGCCTCCAGATGACGCAAGCAGAAAAGAATAACCCTAAACCGTCTACGTGCGGGTCGTACAGTCGTATCGCGCAATTATCTTTATACCGAAAGCCTTACACCAAAAAACTTCCCGTACGCGGACATTTAACAGAACCGACAGTCATATAACCTACAACTGCCAAACACACCACACACACCAGGTTAATACACAAAATACTCTCAAACAACCCTCGATCAATAGGTAGTATTCTGGTTTTTGCAAAAGAAAGCGGATAGCATACATATAAACTAGACACACGTCTCCTTATGCTGTAATAATCCTGCTAGTTAGGCGCATATCGTTTCATTCGTCTTTCCGCCTTTCCAGTCTTAATTAATTCTATTGTTAAAAGCCAGGTTTCCGCTCCATAGCTCATAGCTCAGCGCTGCTATGACGGACTGATTACATAATTCTGCTCGGTTTGCCGGATTTTGCTTTGTAGAATTTCATTCTGCCGTAAGTTGTATTCTTCGTTTTACTTCCTGCGTACGGCTGTTTTTTCCGGTTCTAAATTTCTTCCCTAAGTTACGAACGTCTTTCTACGTGAACTGGCTCTAAATTTATATTTTTCAGATTTATTCTCAAATCAATTTGTTTAAGAATTTTTTTCTAATATGTATTATATTTTAACAACTTAGCTAGAAGGTTGATTATTTTATTTTAGACGAACGACATCGGTATAAACATTCGGGGGGAAAAAAAATTGCGAAAACATACCAATTACGGTTGTAATAATGTTTAACATCGCGGACGGAACGGTCGACCTGGAGCAGAATCGAGAAAACGATTTGTAAAGAAATGAAAACGAATAAAAAATCCTAGAAGGAATACAAAAAAAAGAACTTTAATAAAAATCGTATATAGAAAATCGGGCAATAAAACTTTTAGGACACGTAATATGTATATATATATATATGTATATATATATATATATGTATATATATATATGTATATATATATATATATATATATATATATATATATATATATATATGTGTGTATTGTTTATATAATAATTTATTCTTGTTCAAGATTCTCTTTACTAAAGTGCTGCAAACGACGCAATAAACTAACAGGTGTTAATCTAACGTCTCTATATTGAAGTACAAGATTGTGAGAAAATACGGACGACGAAGTACGATAGTTAATAAAAAGACATTGGGCTGAAGAAAGGCGAGTAAAACTGTTCTTTCTCAGGAGCCTTGGCGGATGGATGACTTGTACACACCCTGCGGATGATGGGATTGTTGCTATCTTCGAACTTTAATAATCTATGTTGAATGTCTATGTCACTGGCGTAAGATCATTTAACGTTAAATCACCTATTTTAATCATAATAATAATAAGTCTTCAGATACGTCGATGATTGAAACGAACCGGGATATTTGATTTATCTTAATTTCTATCGAGATTCATCCGTAGGAGCACTAATTGGTGTTAACCGCTCTCACGATAATTCGCATTTCATAACAATTGCTAACCCCTCGGCCAGTTGTAATTATGCGATTAAAATAATCGTAAAAAAAAAACAAAAAATAAAGGATTTCGATGTGTTATAGAATGTTGAATTTCTGGAAATATTTATCGATAACAAATCTCGAAATTCATTTAGACAGTCGTCTGAATAAGCGATCTTAAGCTCGAAAGTGGAATTACTTCTGGTTACTTTAAGAATTCTCATCTCTTTCATTTCATTTACAGCAGCAAATCGTGTTTCTTACACGGGAGACCAACGCCCTAATTTATCACACGCGATAATATACGCATACACACACACACACACAACCGATAGGATAGAAAAGTTTCGATGCGGACGACCAGTTAGTTAACCCTTCGGCTTTTGAATTTTATCCCAGCTCGCAATCGTAGTTTTCTTCAGAATTAGGTCGTCGTCTATGTGTTAGTACGAACGACACTTCGACTTTTGTAAAAGACCTACCGAATTTACTACGCGCGGATACCTCTTCGTAGGGTAGGCAAGCTTCGATAGGGAGGATTAACGTTGCTTTTACAACAACGAGAATTAGGTCATCGTCCATGTGTTAGTACGAACGACACTTTGACTTTTGTAAAGGACACGGCAACGCCCTTAATTTACTGTGCACGCGCTGTACGTCTACGCAAAACATAAAAATGAAATGATAAAATGGTTGAAAAAAAAAAAAGTTACTATTTATTTCCCTGACGTTTTCTATACGGTACGCGAAATTTCGAGGCGCTTGCGAAATTATATATTTTCCGATTGGTCGACGGGCAATTTCAATTTCGCACAATGTCTATTATATATTTAAATATATGAAATTTTATTGCGAATAAAATTATTTATTTTCTCGCTGACATTAAACGTCTGAATTATTTTAACCCTTTCAGTCGTACATTATAAAATCGTAACACTAAATTATCAATTTTATAGCGGTATTTTGTTATTCTGTTTCTTGGGTGCGCCACCTTAGATAATTTTCCGATGTGTATTTATATATAAATATTTTTAAAATGGAGACTTTTCATCTATAAAAATTGTCGTTAACATTAAATTTCATATCCCGTATAGAGGACATTGCGGCTGAAAGGGTTAAAAATATTCATCGCTTTGAAAACTATCTCTAAAGTATCGTATATATATATATATATATATATATATATATATATATATATATATATATATATATATATATATATATATATAAAAACGCGTTGTATGATAAATTTTATTATGTCGAAGTTTCACGCGTGACCGAAGAAAGGTTAAATATAAACACGCGGTATATGTAGATTCATCCTATAAAAGCGATTTATATTATAAATCGAAAACACTCGCGAACAAAACTAGAAACTTTTGAAATGTACCGCTATAAACTAATTATGTTCAGGATTTCACAGATGGAACGGACGGACTAATGCCGTCTGAAACAAATCGGAAATAGAGCAAAAAGATAGATTGGTTCCATAAAGAAAGGAATAATAGCTGGAAAAAGAAGCAGCGGTCGATCGTATTCGCAAGACATGAAATGTCAATAGTTAAGCGCGCGTGATAGATAAATGTAAGAATTTAATCGGTAAGCACGATCGGTCACGATGAAAACAGACAAAACGATATGAAGAAGAATATCATCGATCTGCAATAACTGAAAGTGGACAAAAAATCCTTCCGCCTGTACACTGAACGTGGAGCACGCGATTCGGGTTGTAGCAGTGTTACCGAGTGCAAACGAGAGAGAGAAAAAAAAAAAGAATTGGCCGTTTCAGTAACGCGCATAAAATTACGAAATTCTAATAGACCGTAGATCATTTTCATCGTGTTTAGATAATAATTATTTTATTAAAAATTAAAGCATATCAACCGGTAGTAAAATATTTCGTCGGTAAGAGAAATTTCATGTTGCAGGTTTATTATTAATTAAGCTCTATGATAGTCTTTATCAACGAGGCTTTTTATACTTGTTAAAACAATTTCCGACTGTTCTTTAATATATTTTTTAATCAACACTTTTTTTTATTCGACGATCAGACACGTACTTGACGCAAATACAATATTGCAACGTGTACGGCTATAAAATATACATTTTAATACGTCGGTTATACTTACCGCCTAATCTGATGATACAAAGTAGAGGAATTAAACCTAATAAATAGCAAATAATTATACCAATTTTCTCCATCGCGTATAAAATAACGACCGAGCCGAATTAAATTGCGCAACCTTATAACCTTTGAAATAAAACATCGGCTGTAACAACGGCGTATCTAGCTTTAAAAAGAAATCGATTAACACGCGCGCATGCGCCAATAGATAATTTTCAGAACTGAAGTAACTAACAGCTTCTTCGTGTGTGTGTGTGTGTATAAAACTTGCTACGACCTTATTTGACCTATTTTGTATGGGGAAATTTTTTTCTTTTTTGGCTTTTGTTCGACTGAAATATAGTTTTGTAGAAAAGTCGATAAACGGTATAAAAATTTTTTTGAAAAAAAAAAAGACATCTTAAACAGTTTTAATTTTAAAACATCTTTTAAATTTTATACTCACCTTCTAATGTGTGTGTGTGTGTGTGTGTGTATTTATGATGCGAATTTATTCCTACACTTATTTACTTATATATTTCGTGATATTTATTATTTTAATTTTTTTTTTGTTCCTTAAAATTATTTATTGATACATTTTTTTTTTTTTAAAAATAATATCCCTCTCTGTTTCAATTATATTTGTACAAGTATTTTATAATTATTTTATCCTTATAGTTCGAATTTCTTTTTTTTTTCTTTTTTTCCTTTTAATAATTTTTAATTAGCCGCAAGTGGACAAAACAACGATTAAGTCACCTACAGGACATATGGCGAGTCGTGCTACTTGTTACTGGACTAATTTCACGATTCTCGTCCTTCTCAGCTTCCTGAGATGATCCAGCTGAGTTGGAGTTGATTCGTTAGAAAAATTTGTGGTACTTCTTCTTGGGCAACATATGCACAGGTCCGAGTGAATTATACGGTTTGTCATATACCACCGAGCTCGATACATTAGGCGTAGAATTTTGTTTTGTAATTTATGTATTTATCCGTATTCGATTACGCCATAATTGTACACTATACATTCATACGTTTTTTTTTTACATTGTACCAAGAACCATAAACAACGGCGATCACGAGACAAAATTTGGCATATTTAACGTCTCCAACGAGACATTAGATTGCAATGCAATAAAATAATTAAGTACGGATAATAATTAAGATATTATAACGCGAGATTTTTTTATTTTTATTTTTTTGGCTTTGTTTTAACCAGTTTAACCGTTCAGACTAGAAACTTTTATTATTAGTCTTAATAAAATTATATAATCTACGCGCATCCGAGGAGATACCGTAAGTTTTTCAAGTATTCCTTGTCGATAAAAGTTCAGACATAAAGCTGTCTCTATTTTTGTCTGATGTTCGATGCTATCGATATTGTCTCACAAACTCCCATTCCGATGATCCCCAATTTGGCCAGATGACTATATGTGTACATGACCACTTCTTAGTCTAATAAACACACGAAATCTCCATGTTTAAACCAATGGCTCTTTTGGAATTGTCTTTTGAATAGTGGCGTATTTTTTTTACCCTTTAACGAGCTTTGAAATTCGAAATACGATTGAAAAGAACGGTACAACATTAAGCTTCGGTATTAACTGTCCTCATTGTAGTTTAACGTGCTTTAGCCGGAATTAGATCCGATCGAGTCTACCTCGTTTCCACGGACGCCACACAGTGGGCAGGCACCCAAACTTCGCGATAAATATTGATTAAAGAACGCCTTTTAGACACGTATTGAATTCTAACCAACTGCTTTTTCAACAGGCGTTTACCTGCTTTACCGTTTAACATTAGTTGCGCTGCAATTTGGTTTGGCGTTATATTGACATGTGTTTACTTGTCGCTATTTAATCTCTTCATAGCAGTCTCCATGCTTTGTTGCTATCTCCTGTCCAATAATCCATCTTTCACGTCTTGTTTCTCCTATCGCCTGTATGATTTTTTCTCCCTTGAGAAGGGGTTGTTTTCATATTCGTTTAAATATTCGTTGTATATTATAGCTATTTCTCTGTTTATCCCCGGTGTATATGAAGTACGGCAGCCTCTATGTTTAATCTCGACATATTACAAATAAGTTCTTTGAATGCTTCATATTCCTCAAGTATCGGTGTAATGGTCGTTATTTGCTCATCCAATTGTTTTGTAAAATTTAACCGATCAGCTTTTTGGAAGTTGAATCTTCTTTTCATCGGAGCAGACAATGGTCTCATGGCTGTAGACATTGTTAGTTGAACTGGGCGATGTTGAATTTTTGTGATAGGCTTCAGGATTTTTTTATTACATTGATTTGCTATTGTATGTGTCACAAAAATTAGTTCAAGATATTATTGTGTCACGAAAATTAGGTCAGTATTTCTTTAATTTAACTGGCTAACATAAAATCACGAAATTATTTCTCTCTCTCTCTCTCTCTATATATATATATATATATGTATATATATATATATATATATATATATATATATATACATATAAGAATACGAGCCCCTGACTTGTAATTTGTAATTTGCAAGTGATTAGTAATCAATTGTACGATAGTCCGTAAGTAAAATAATTCTTTATTTATGTAGATTTACAGTTTTAAATCTGTAAAGAAAAAAGAAATTAACGATAAAATAAGGCGCATTTAAATTATCGTTTTTTTTTTCTACCGTTACTAAATGCTTACTTGGTTTTTACCTATCCGACGGAACTTTGCTTATGCTGCGCTCTATTGTAAATTAACGGTACTTTTAGTTACGTTTCATATTATAGATTTCTCACCACTGTACGTTTTTCCTCTCGTTATAATACGTTAATAAATTTTATAAATTCAAAAAAAAAAAATAAAAATAAAATCCGAACTAACTTTTCTCGTTTTAATAGTTTCACTATCCCCCCCCTCTAATACAGAACTGATTAAAACGAACTACCGGATTTTATGTAATCAGGAGATGGAGGTTTCGCCCATTAGCAAATCCAACCGGCTTCGAGTAGTATTAGAGTGTACTCAAATCAGATCTATGATTCTTTTCCGTTTTAATCTTTTAGGTATTTTTTCATTAAGTAGGTTAGCTGCCAATGGATTCGGATGGTGTTGAAGTCTCGATAATAAGTGTCTACAGTCGATTTAATGTCTTCAGCGACATTATCGTATATGTAGGTCGGTGTGTAATGTTCTGTTGGAGACGTACCATGGAGCACCAACTATCAACCGTTGTATTTTATTACGCCTTGAATTCGTTTTATAGTTGCCGAAGCACATTTCCGCAGTTCCGCCGCACATAACCGTATAGGCTTCAATATTTATACAATATTAATTTATCATTGATATTCAATTGCGAGCGAGATCAGCCGATACAATCGTTGCATCTTGAGTTCTAGCTCGATATTCTTAAGTTTTATATGTTTCAGCCAGGTTAACGTTTGATCCGAGTGAACAACACCGAGATATTTAGTAGACTCGCTTTGCATTAATGGTAACTTTATATTTATAGCGCGCAATACGTCGTTTGGTAAAGATGTGATTGTATTTTTGCTCGTTAATTACAATTTTCCATCTATACGACCATGCGACTATGTTGTCTAATAGCATTTTGAACATATTCGGTACAATTCTTTTTTTTTTTTTCTGGACATCGATGAGACGCAGCTCGGCAGCTGGGAAGAATTGGTTCAGGATCATCGAGTAACCTAGAATGTCGCTAAAAATAACGCAGAAACATCGACTCGAAATAAAAGGCACGAACGTCTATGTCGCAGGAATGACGTTTACATAACGATTGCAGAAAACGATGTGTCGCCAAAATTGGACTTGTCAGCCACCTCAGGAAACGTAAATAACGCTGCCTCATTCACCATGCTGAATGGGTCAATGTATTGCGTTTCCTCTGCTTAACATTAAATACGTGTTTAATTAAGAACATATACATCCGTTATTGTTCTGTTACGTTAACGATAGAAACATTTTAACATTATTCATATATAATACGTTACTACCAAACAGCTTTTCAGTTCTATGTGTAGAACTATATGTTATAAAACTTGCTGCCGATCTTACATTAAAGTTAAACAAAGACTTGATTCTCTTCGCTCTCTTGCACCTTATAAATCCACAAGAAATCATAAAATCTTATCGTACAAAATTTAATTTCAGTCATTTCTTCGACGTCAGTCAATATTACCTTCGTATGGATATACTTGGGTACAGAGACATCAGGGCAAAACGAACTAGTGCATGTTCCGGAAACATACTAATTCCCCCTTATCGGACTTTTCGAAATTAATAACATCCCCGCTAAAGAAGAAATGGTCGAGAATATGGAAGGATTCCGGCTAGCAGTAAATTTAATTCAATAACGGTTAAACACTGGAGTTTGGAACACTTCATAAAAATCTAGCCGACAAGAAGAAATTATATCATGCCTACGCATTGGTCGTGCGAATATTTCTCATTCTTATTTACTAAATAATTCATATCCCCCCCTATCTGTAATGTATGCTCTGTTCCCTTATCCGTTAGTTCTCTTTCTGACATCTTTGAGGTTAACGAACAAAAAATCCAGCTCCTATTTCAATTCCTAAAACTGTTCAACATCATACATGATATGTAAACTCCATTTACTTGTGCCTCAGGCCGATGTTGCAGTACACCGGCGTGTTAATGGATACAATAAAATACAATATTAAGATTTCCGTTAAGTTAGAAATTTTATTTCATTAGATTTTAATTTTTTTAGAGTCGCATTTTTAGATAGTTGAATAGCGGAGATGCAACATCTCAAGCTTACCTGACTTAGACGAAAAAGTACTTGATCCTATCAAATTCCATACCTATCGTTTACACGAGGATAAGCCATTCACTATTTTCATAAGAGCATTACACCATTCTATAGATTCGAATGAAATCACTAATGAATTATTAGCAGCAGGTCACCGTCTACTTAATATAATTAATGTACATATCAAGGAAAAAGTTGAAACAACTGTTATTAAACTGCCATTATTTAAGGTGGAAGTTAAAACTAGTGTAATATTTGATGTACATTGTCGTGTCTCAGTAGAAATGCCTAAAATAAATGCCCAGCCTTCCTCAGTGTACTCGCTGTCAAGATTTAATACCAAAAATTAGTGCGCAAAAACTCCTAACTGTGTCAAATGTGGTGACTGTCACGCTTCAAGCAACTGTCACTTTCACAACACAACTCCGTCCAAATGTGTAAATTTTAAAGGTAATCATACGGCAAATTATAAAGGTTGTTCTTACCATCAGTCAAAAATTTCTGCTGCAAAACCCGCTAATAAAATCACTGCTGCGGAACGAATTAAAAGTAATCCAGTTTTACCATCTATTTCCAGACTTGTCAACCCTCAAGTATATGCTTCTGTAATAACTGCAAACATTTCAACTACTCCTAACTCCTGCTGCTCCTCAATTTTCAAATAATACTAACAAATTTATGGAAATTCTTCAAAGTGACAGTATTCAGACCTAAATTATAGCCATACAATTAAACAATCACACAGTTAATTTTGGTAGTATTTACTTCCCTCCTCGCTGTCCTCGTCGTGAAGCTGACTTATAGATGCATTATTTAATTATCTGGATAGATATTGTATTCTTGGAATAGAAATGCTAAAAATCCAACATGGTGATCAAAAATTTTCACTCCAACGGGGGCGAGTATTGCTTATGTCAACAGGTCGTGTTAACTGTCAAATTATTACGCCAGGAAGCCCTACTCACTGGCTCTCAGATATCAACAAGATACCCGACATAATTGACCTCTTTCTTACCAAGGGTATGCCGGTACATCGTTTTAAGACTTTTTGTGCAGGTTTTTTCCACCTTTCCTGTGTTATTAACTTTTAGCTATTTATTATTATAGATTAAGTAACTATTTTGTTATTTGTAATGCGGTCGAGGTTATTATATATGTACTCCATTGTATAAGTTTTTATATTATGTAAAATCAAATGAAAAAATATATATTTCATTTCATTTCATTTCGTTTTAAGACTGAGTAGCTTACCCATACTTATCATACCTTACCTCGCCAGTCAAAATCAATCATCCTCCGCGGTTGACAAATAACAGTACTGACTGGGAAAGATTTCAAGAACTAATGAATCTCCAGATTAACCTCAATATACAATATCATGTACCGTCAGATATCGATGCAGCAGCTAAAAATTTCTCATCTCTGCTTTCACACAGTCTAGTATTCAGTATGTTATACAATCCTCAGCTGACGTCAGATATCCTAATTTCATTCGGTTTATCGAACCCGACAAGCAAGGAAAGCCTGGCAAAGACAGCGAGTGAAAATAGATCAGTTTTCAATAAATTGTCTAAAGATACACATGCCGTTCGTCAGTGGAGGAGCAATTCATTTTCCAAATTGTCCCTTGATTCCACTAAAGAAGCTAACTACTCATTATGGACGGCGAATTCGCCGTACTACTCGGCCTTGTTTTCCTTTGACGAAGGAAGGTATCTCATGGGCTCGGAGCGATTCTGAAAAAGCATATGTTTTTGCCAAACATTTTTAACATGTTTTCGAGGAATAGTTTCATCCTGTCCGATTACATCTAATAATGGCAGAATTAAACCAACTTTAAATTATACACAATTTTTATACTAATCAAATTTGTGTAAGACAAATGATTTTCGATGTCTAGAGAACTCGTTATCGACGCGTTTAAATGAATATTTTTAGATATGAATTTTCCGAATTTGACCCAATTTAGATAATCAAAAATTAATTACTCATTTACCTGTTTTTTTATCTCCCGAAATGACAGTAAATATCTCGGATTACGATCGAATGAATAGGTATGACGTAAACACATTTTTTACAACGGCAAAATTAATGACGCTATTTCTAAAGGTTGATACTGAGGGAAAATAAGTGGGTTCTCTCGGAGAAAGGATAAAAGATAACTTGTAGACATTTCATACAAAATATTAGCGGCTATATTATTACTAAAACAATTTCACGGCTTATTTGTAGCATCGAAATCGCCGATTAGAATTACACGACGACTGTTAACTTTCATTTAAATGGTTATCATTCTCCTTCGTACTTTTGAGAGGTTCGTCGCAAATAGCATACTACTAGCAACGTTCCGCTACTCGGATTATTAGCGCTACTTTTATACATACGAGTTAATACCTATCGTTTAGATTTTAATTTAGGAACCGCTTGTTAATGAGCAAACTCCGTCACTTGACACGTTTTCTGTAAATAACATATCCCGGAAAATCTAGTTTACACGTAATGTCTAACCTAATAACGGATAAAGCGATAATGTCTAATTTATTTATGCGGGCAAATTGGTGGTACAATTCGTTACACATTTGTAAAATAAGTAATTACAATTCCAGGCAACTAATCGAATACTACCAAAAAGGAACCATTCAATTACGCTCCTGTTTCTCGAATTATACTCGTATCATTGTGAACGCATCCGTATTTTTAACAGATTTTAACCTATTTATAACAGTTTTGAACGATATTAAAGATGTATTTTAAAAATTTATATTCACGTCAATGATAATAATTCCACGATGGAAAAATTATTAATCGATAATGTATTCGGTTCCGCTGTATTTCTTACAATGTGACCGACGCGTACGATGATTTATTAATACAAATACAAATAAGTATATTTATGATAATTTGTACAGTTACAGAAAAGACGAGTAAATAAAAATGCGCACACCGAGCAGCGTTAACGCTCTTACTACACGCGTCTTAAAGTTAGCGTACAACGAGGTCATACGTTAGTTTATAAATTATGCTATATTTTTACAGGGAAAAATACAACTAAAAAAACCCCGCATAGCCGAAAAGATAAACAAGATTAATTATGGTTTTAATAGTACGTATTAATATAACTAAATAAATAAGGAAATAAAGAGAGAGAAATAATGATACATTAATTTAAAAACGAGACTAATTTATAACGACCTGCGTAGTTAGACAACCTGGTGCTAAAGCGGCCAATAATCGTTTTGTGTTTATATTTTTTATATTTCCGGGTCAGTGAGTCATGAGTATAATTTCCAATACGTTGTATTGGCTAGTCAGGCATTTGCTAAGGAATCTGTTAGCTTTTTCCTAAGGTCAAAGATTTTAAAGCTGTATGCGTGTCTGTTATCTTAGTGTAGTATGGAGCGTTGAGTATGATACGCAGGCATTTATTTTGAACAGTTTACAATTTATTAATTAACACCGGACCAAATTGGGCAGGAATATAATAATACCGGCAATATGTACGCTTTGTATATTATTAGCCTGTTTTTAACACTGACTTTAGAGCGTTTGTTAAATATAGGGAAAATTTTGTATAATCGGGATTGTCCGTGATATGTTTGATGTGATCATAAAACGACAATCGTTTGTCCATGGTGAGACCAAGATATGTTAATCGGGATTTCCAAGATAGGCGTGTATTATTTATTCCAATGTGACGAGTTACTTGCGGTCTACGTCTAGTAAATAGCTTCCGTTTTTTCAATTTTAATTTTCCATTTTGTGTAGTATTTATATATTTTATAGTAACTAATATATATATATATATATATGCATTGTTTTACTACCGATTAAGTCGTCTTTCGTCGTGTTACGTTATATCGTCTCGCATATAGTCGACTTGCGTTATCGGTTTCTTAACATAGAGATACACGTAACTGTTATCGATGCTGATCTTTATGGATATTCCATCGAAGTTCATCGATAATGATAATAATAAAACCGATCTAGAAATAAGCGCGGGTAATGCCGTTTAATAACGATGATAATAATAATGATAATAGTAATTTCGATATAATGACGGTTATGCATAAATATGGCGCAATCGCGAAGCAATACAGATAAAAGAGCTCGCGTTGAAAATATTCAACTAATAATCGTTACGCTCCGTTATCGACGATCATATAATCAATTCGGTAATACGCGCTCGATATTAGTCCTAATTCGAGTGAATTAATTCGAAAATATTCCCCCGATAGTTTACATAGATGAAATTAAACAAAACATAGATGAAATTAAAATAACTTAAAATATTAAAATTAAAATTAGAAAAAAAGTTAAGTAAAACTTTTTTTTAAAATACAGAATGCCTGCAAGATTTCGATAAATTAAAAGAATTTTTGATTAAAATTAAGGTTCGCCTTTATATGCGTACGCGCCAAAAATTCGTGGTGAAATAAAAATGGTATTAAAAGGAATCTGGAATAACAGGGGAGCGAATAAATCGAAAATAAAAATACAAATCGACGAAATAGCTGAGACGGAGTTATTTAGCATTAAAGCTCTTGATCGGTAGAATGTACATAGATCGCTTTCCGCTATACAATTTATTCTACCACATTTATTCCAACTGGCGGTTTTCAAACAGCAAAATGCCTCTGCTGGCTTCGGTTTTACCTAGGTTGGATGAATTTCAGGTGCAGACTATGCGAATTCATATACCCATCCAATTTATGTTACCTTATTCATACAATTTTGCCAATAAAATAACATTTTTCTTTCCAGAGAACTACGTCCATTGGCCTCCCCCACTGATCCGGGCTACATTTAATAATATTATCGCTGAAAATTTTCCTACGCATATCCTTGTTTATACAGATGGATCGAAGTCATCTCAGGGAACTGGTGCAGCAGTTTATATCCCTTCTCTTAATATTAGCAGTGCATACAAATTATCTGATCTCTGTTCCTCATTTACAGCTGAGTGTGTGGCAGTATTTCTTTCTTTGTCATCCTTAATTGATGCGAATCTTCCAGGTAATTATCTCGTTGTTACCGACTCACAGAGTATTTTAAAGGCTATTGAATGCAAAGGGAAGGTGTCAGATTCATTGATTTCAGCCATCTTGTTGAAACTTAATCAGCTCGAAAACCTCAGTATATTTGTGTCATTCTTGTGGGTACCGGGACATCGAGGAGTTCCCGACAATGAAATGGTAGATGCAATAGCTAAAAGGGGTTCTTCTAGTGGTGTTTTATTCTCTTCAGTTTCTTCTCGTGACGTCATTCACTTTACACAGTCTGTTCATAAAAAGCTCTGGGATCAGACATATATGGAGTGCATACAGCGGTCGCCTCTTACTGCGTATTATCAGCTGCAGCCGTCTCTCCCTAGGTTCCCATGGTTCTACGTTTTCAAAAACATCAAGCGGAGAGGAATTGTGCTTATCAGCAGATTGCGGTTTGGGCATTGCTTGTTGCCTGACCGCCTGTTCGTTATGCAGCTTAGAGATAATCCGTATTGTCCTCTATATGCTGGTCGTGTAGTCTGCAACCCTGATCACGTGTTCTTCGAATGTCCTTCATTAACAGCATTACGTTCTGAACTGTATCTCAAATTACTTTACGCATCTCGTGGTGGTCCTCCTTATAATGTAATGTCCCTTCTGCATGTTGAGAATCTAGATTTATTCCCGGACATAGCGACTTTTCTCGAGAAGTTGTCCGAGTTCATAAGAATATGAGTTAGTGATTATTACGGCTCCACGTTGGGTAAGCTGTAAAGGCATCCCCATTAAAAAAAAAAACAAAAAAAAAAAACAGTTTTTCAGACTCGTCGAAGAAACCAATCAGGTCATTAAAAAGTACACTCTATAATATTTGTTGTCGCGTTTTCGTCGAATGTCGTTATTAAGGAAATGACTGAAATAAAAGAATTACTACGCTACTGCTTAATAAGACGGGAGTATACGCAATGCTATGTTAACGCGGCATATAACCAACGCAACATGCGAGAAAAATGTATGAAGTGTAGAGTGAACAACGTCGAACTAATCCATAGAAACGATAAAATGTTAATGCGCAAACTGTAACGGATAACTAATTCGAGTGTCCGATTTATTTAAAAGTAGCGCGAAATAAATTAAACATAAATGAAATAATCCTGATAATGGTAATTATGGTAATAATAATAATAGTCGTAAAACGTAAATAAATATAAATTGGATGAAGATGCGTTAAGTAAAGGTCTCAAATTTGCAGTTGTAAATTCGATTGGAGAAAATTTTAAGTAATTTACAGGCAGGACTAAAAAATGTTTCGTCAGATATTGCTGATGTTGTTAGGTTCTGTAGTCAGAATATGCGCAAATCAAAATGGTCGAAGCCTAACATATCTAAGGCGGTAATTTGTTCGCTGATAGAATTATAATCCGAATATTGTAGCGCTTAGAGTTGTCGAAGGCGATGCGGCTGTGATTATGAATTCAACAGAGTATAAGCAAAAAATGACGGAGATTATAGAACAGGGTAGTTATATAGAGCTAAAAAAAAAAAAAGTAATCCATTGAAGCAAATGGTAGCGTTAGTAGCTTCTGTACTAAACCAAGAAATAGTTAGTTACAGAAAAATCCTTTGTTTCACACGTACCAACTTTACCGCGACTATATGGATTATCGAAGATACATAAATAAGGTGTCCCATTAAGATCTACTGTATCCTCAAATATAATAGTCCGACATACTGCTTGGAAGGCTACAATGCAAAGCACCTCATACCTTTAGTAGGAGGTAATGAAGCGCACCTAAAAAAATTCTGAACAATTCATTGGAAAGTTGGGCTAAGAATCGACGATAACGATATCGCGATATGTTTTAATGTGGTCTTGTTGTTTACTAACGTGCCGATTAAAGATACTCTTGAGATTGTAAAAAAAAAGAGGTATAGACAATAAAACTCCCCTCGGGGTTACTCTTTTACACTGTGCTAGTACATTCAAGGACCCTCTGACGAGGGAGAAACGCGTCCACAGGTCGCGGATAATGGAACGCCTAAATAACCAATAAGCAGCCGTGGACGAAAAAGAGCGACAAGGTGTACGGGGTAAGAACGGGTAACACTTGACCACAACAAAACTATACATATACCCGAAGACACATCATTGTGACGTGGTGAGTCGTGCCGCCACTAAATAAGCACACGCTTTGAAAGAGGGCAGCAGCTCTTTCAGTATCGACGCAGGTGGAAATCAAGGGGATTGGAACAGCTACAGGTGTAAGAATATTCAGGATGCGGAAAGAAAACCTAACGCATTAATTTTACCCAACAGTTCTCCATTTGTTCCTATTATGAATATGCAAAACAATATCACGGTCCCGAGTCTCCGGCGTTCTTTAAATGGAACAGGGGTGCGAAGAATACTCGGATGTGGATCACAGGTGGAACATAGGAGATACAATCTGAGGAAATAACTATCTGGAATCTCAGATCACTAATGAAGATAGGAAAGTTAGGAAACGTTAAAGCAGAGATAAGAAGATTTACCTGTAGATTTACGTGCCATGTACTGCATCTAGGCCAGAGGCACGGGAAAGGAGAGAACGTAGGGTTAGTGAGAATCAGTGGAAAGTTGGAAGAATAAATTGGAAGTACGGATTGTTAAATTAGATTATATAAATTGGAGGATTTAAGAAAATTTAATAAACTATTGGAAGTATGTTGCGTGTAGGAAAAAATGTTTAGGAGCTTGAGCGGTTTGTCGAGGATAGAACGTTGGGAGTTGAATTGCACACATTCAAGGAGAATGTGTTCGACGGTAATGAGGGCATTACAGGTTGAACAAAGAGGAGGAGGAAGATTTTGTCGGATGTAGCTGTGTGAGATATTAGTACGACCTAGGCGCAGACGAGCAAGTACAACATCATCTCTTCTGTTTGCCGAGTGAGATGGAATCTGAAGGCATGTTATGTCTCGAACTGATCGCAGTTTGTTGGATGCAAGATAATAAGAAATATAACATATATACATAATGTCATGATAGAGAGTTATTACAAGATAATGAGAAAGCTGATTTAAAGCAAAAGGGGAACAGGAAAGTTGCATTAAACCAAGAAGGGAATAATTGAAAAGAAGCGGAATAGCAATTACAGAGCTAAAAAGAGAAAACCGTCAAATGAAACGGAAAGCACGAATAACGGAAGATATTTTGCGAGGCATTGAAGAAAGAAGGTTAAACAAAAATAAAATCGGTGTAGATACACTGAAAAAGATATAAAGAATAAAGGAATCACATACATCGCAAATGCAGGGAAGCTAATGAAAAGTAGTTAAATGATATTTGCAAGGAAATAAGGACTCTGGTGAAAGATTAGAACATAGATAAGGCTTACCGGCGGATAAGAGAGTTTTTTGGGGGAAAGAAAGATAATTAGGAAGTTATAAAATAGAAACGGAAGAAGCGGGAATAAGAAATCGGTAGATAGAATATTTAGAACAGTTATATCATGAACAACAAGAGCAGGAAAGCCCAGCACGGACAAATGAAATGCTTCATATAATTACTTCTGAATTTGAAACAGCGCTAAAAAAAGACAAAAAGAGAAGAAAGTCAGTAGGAACGGACGAATTACCGGTAGAACTAATAGTTCAGGTGATAAAGTAGAAGCGGAAATGAGGGAATTATTCAATGAAATATTACAGGAAAGAAAAGTATAGACTTCGAAAAGAGTAGACTGGGGTGATGATATTTAAGAAATCAAACGCAGATAAATGTGAGGATTACGGAATTAATAATCTAATACTAGCACGCATTGTATTAAAACGTATACGGAGGAAGATTGAGGAAAACCTAGGTTTTGACCAATTTCGTTTTCGAAAACAAAAAAGGATCAAGAGAAGCAATATACTAGGAGTCCGGTTGATAATAGAGAAACAATTAGAAACTAATAAACGAACAGTACAACCTTTTTTTTTTTAGACCTATAGAAAAAGCGTTCGACAGAGTCAGCCGGGAAAAACTTTTTCATATCCTACAAGAAAAGGGAGTACCGCACACAGAAACCAGAATAATTAAAGCGATGTATAGGAACTGACGGAATTTGCGAAGAGGTATAGGTAAAGTACAAAATACACAAGGGAGTTCAACAGGATTGTGTCATGTCACCCTTCTTGTTTAATATTTATATAGAAAAGCCGATATAAAGAAAGAATTAGAAAAACGAAACATTGACGTACACAATATCAATGATCAGATTTGCGGATGATAAAGTAATTTTAAAATCTGCGGGAAGCATTATATATTATAAAAATACATTTAGAAAATTACATAATGAAACTAAATGATAAAACGAAAATTCTGATATGCGAAAGAGCGCACTCGCAACAACGTCAACATATTGTACTTAATAACAAAATATTAAATAAAACCAAAAAGAGGCGATATATCTCGGAAGTCGGATAACAAAACGACACAGGGGATAAAACGTAGGATGAATCTGATGCTTCCATACAGACACATATGCGCAAGCCAGTAAAGTACGGATATGAATTTGAAGAAAAGGTTAATCAAGTCGTACGTATGGAGCGTAATGGTTTACGGGTGCGAAACCTGGACGATAACGATATCATCATAGATGTAAATGATAAGAAGAAACTCGGAGGTGCAGAAATGTGGTTGTGGAGGAAAATTTTAAAATTAAAATGGGTGGTAAAGGTCAGAAACGAAGACGATGATTCGGAATTATTTTCTTCTGTTCGATCATCGGAGTAATTCTTCTTAGTATTAAAACTTCTCTAGAAGTTTAGATAAAGTGTTCAGGAGACCTAATGGGCCTGTATGACGTGACATGACTTTCCGGTTTGTTAGGTTTTAAAACCATGATAAGTATGGATTTCTTAAAATTTATCGGGCAAGTATGATATTCTAACAATCGTATTAAATATGTGTATGTAAGGAGTAATATCGTGCGATTTGGAATTCACCGGTTATTCTGTCTTCACCGGGTGACCCCTTCTTAATAATGGTAGGTGCTTTATTTCATATTGTAATTCTTTTGGTGAAAAAGTCCTTAATGGGATAGTTGAAGTAGGGCAGAAAGTGTCCGTCTATTTTTTCATCAAATTTAGAAATGTCTGTATGCGGTGAGAAGACATTGGCCATGCGATTAGCGAAATATTGCGCCGTATCTGAGCTTGATTTTAACCAATTGACTTCTTTCGTTATAATCGGAGAAATTACACTGTGATTTTTTAAGATATTTTTTGCGGTGTGCCAAATTATCTGCAGTATTTAAGATGCGAATCTCTTGTTGAAATGAATGTTGTTTATATTGACTCGTTTTCAAACGGTTTCTTGAGCGATTGTAAATTGTTTTGTATGTAGGGTATTGATATATTTGTCAACGATTTCTTGCTCGTCGCATCGGATTAGTTGCTTGATTTTTACTGGTACGTATTGAGTGTTTATTTTGTGTGTGTATAAGCTGGAGTGTTTGTTGATAATACATGTTTTTATGGTGCTCGTTGTGTTTTCTATTTGCGTATCTATATCTGTTCTTGTTTTAAATTTAAGTTAGTATGGTGAATGATTAATTTATTAAAGAATTCCCAATCGGTTGATTTGTTAATTAATGGAGCATTAACATTAATTTTTTTTTTTAAAATTGTATCTAGTGATAGGAGTAATAGTGATTCGATTATGTGTTCCATTCCCTTAGTAACATAAAAGTCCAATAATTCTGGAGTACGATTTTGGTGTGTAGGCCAGTTGGTTAGGTGCTATAAAGTGTAATTGATGCTTTTGGATTATGTAATTTAGATATTTTCCTCCGCTATTCGGTGTGTGCGAATCTCATTTGGCATTGTAGTCTCCGCCACGCGCAAATGTTTTTCCGAACTGCTTAAAATAATTATCAAGTTCGTTATTATTAATTTTGCGACCTGACAATACATTGATGCGAGGGTGATGTTAAGAGAGTGACTACGAATTGTTATAGCGACGACTTGTATTATATTTGAGGATGATTTATATGAAACAGTATGTTGTAAGTTGTTTTTAACGAGTATAGCTGCTCCAGCATGTGCCATCAAGATGACTAACATTATAAATTTGATATCCGTTAATAGAACATTTCTTACGATCAGTTAGATGAGACTCGGTGATCATTACTATACATAGATTCTTTTTTGATTGAGTAACATTTGTAATTCTATTTGCTTACTTCGTAGCCTATTGGCAATAATTACTAGTGATGATTGAGTAGATTTTTGGATAATCATTTTTGCGTATTGGTCAGAATGAGGTCTACTACTCTAGCGAGTAACGATATAATTGATAATTGATTTGAAAACGTTTAAAAAATTATCGAGAATTTGTGTTACACTCTCACTGTTTTGTTGGTTTTGCTCAATATCGGACGGTCTTGATAAATTCTTTAACTTTTTCTGCGTAATTTAATGAATTGTATTGTTCATTTATATTTTTAGCTGAACAACTAATTGGTTATCTACTTGTAGTTATAGTTGGAAAGTGCTACTCATCATTTAGACTAATTCTAGTTTGTTTACTTTGGTATTTAGTTATGTTTCTTGGTTTTAGTTCGTCTTTATAAGCAGGACATCCGCGATAATCGGCTGGATGATCGTCGCTACAGAGTGCTTGCTGGAGTATTTTCTGGTTTAGTGCAGTTCGTAGATGGCACTTAACGGAATGGTAAGTTACAGTAGGCTTTTGTATGTCGGTAATTTTGACAACGAGTACATTAATCCTCTGTTACGACGAGGTTCTTCTATCTGTACGGTGGTATAGAGAGCAAATGTTTAAGGTTAAAGATTTCTTTGTTTTGTTTTATGTTTGAAGCAGATCGACATAGAATAGCGGCATAGGTAGTTTTCTAATGAAGAATATTGGTTACGTTTTTAACTTTATAACGCAGAGATTTGTAAGTTCATCTGAGATAGCCTGAGTTGGTGTTGAGTGATGTTAGATTGCGCTGAACAACACGCAGAAGTTTATCTTCAGCTAGCTGATGTGTGAAATATAATTCGTTATTGTCTTTTAGAATTCTTCTGTAACGATCGGGTGTTTTCTTCTTGTAACGCTGTGTCTCGTAGATTTACAAGTAAAATCAAACGAATTTAATTTGTCGCATAAAAGTTTTACAAATTTTAAAGAATTATTAACTTTTTTTTTGATATTAGTTGCATTTGGAGGATCTATTTTTAGATTATTTTTTTCTGATTTGGTTTTTGAGATGGGATTCATTTCTATATCTCCTTGTGTGGTGTCAGTGTCCGAGTGCTTCAGTAGATATTCGAATCTGTTGTAATTAGTACCTATTTTTCCTTTTTTTGTTTTTTTTTTTTTTTTATAGAAGTTAATGACGGATTATCCGGAGAATTAATCGGTCGTTCCGATGAAACCTCCCAATTATCGGTGTGAGATTTTGAAATAATTAATTTTTCTGGTTTATTTAAGCTTAATTCTTTTTTTTTTCAGTTTTGTATTAGTATGTGTATCCGTATTACCTAAATATTTAGTATTATTACGCAAAGGACAATTATCACCCGTTTCCAAATTGATCGCTGTAGCGAAGGTTACTGCCTCTGTGTTAGTGGCGGCATTAGAGTTATCCGTTACCTAGAACGGGGTCTACTAGAAGTCCCTGGTTGGATTGCTTTGTTTCCTTTGTGTTGGCCGAGAGCGATGCATTATCTCTTATCGAAAACGAACTGATGTTATGAACGCTATTAGACTTTCCGGCAGTAGCCAGTCTTGTTTCGCCATTGCTTATTGGTTATTCGCAGGTGATATCTACTGGCCAGTTCACTATCCATCACCTGTGGGCGCTCCAAGTTCCAGATAAAGCATCGTATCCCAGAAGGTACATAGTATCCTTCGAGGGGGAAATTAGACAGTTAGTTAATGGTGAGGTACGCTCATTAACAATAGGTGTCGTGCTCAATATTGGTATTGCAGCAGAGTGATCAGAAAATAGATAAAATGAAGGCTTAACTGTAAGTATACAATGAAGATATACCGTTGGCCGAGAAAAAGTCAAATGGATCAGGCGTCTTATTGACACGTGTATGGCAATAAGTTTGAGAACCAGTCAAAATACACTCAAGCCTTTCTACCTGAATTACATCGGCGAGGAGTGTCTCTACCTACGGTAGTTGTTAGACTCGAACGTCAGGTTGTATTTTTTAAATTCCAATCGCTTCCAGACAAAAACTTGTTTTCTAATTTCAGAAAGTAGTGTCTGTACATATCCTTCGTCAACCTACTCCTAGGAGATGAGTAAACATAAGAGAGTACAAGTGGTCCAGCAATAGTACTAATACCAACAATGGTGGCTTGCATTGCTTTACCTTTTACTTGGGAATGTTTAAGATTTGATTTTACTAATATTGCAGAGCCTCCGTCTACTTTATGGTCTAGGTAATTTGTTGTGTTGTATGTGGTATAATACGGTATATGAAAACAGTATTTTAAAGTCATATGCGATTCAGAAAAACATCAATTGACGATTGATTTAAAAACATTTCGATATCCAGCTTGTGCCGAATCATTATTATATATATATATATATATATATATATATATATATATATATATATATATATATATATATATATATATATATATACGCACCAGTACCCGGCTACCAAACCACGTTTTGTTGCGTTAGGTGTGTCAACGAAGTAATGGACAGATATATATATATATATATATATATATATATATCCCGTTCGCATGTACCGCGCTACCAACACTCGTCTTCAAACCACGTTTTGTAACGTTGTTATGCGCGTCGACTTATATACAAAGGCAGGCTTATATATATATATATATATATACACGTAAAAATTAAAAAAAAACCTCTGTATGGAATTTAGTTAATTTGTCTTTAAGTTTCACTTCTGTCTTGCGCTCCGGGACATAAATAGTTTTTTTGTTAAATATAGAGACAATCCATTTTTTGTAATTTTCTATTTACACAATCATTAATATGTTTTTATTAAGTCGTCTATCCACGATGACGCCTAAAAACCATAACGGAATGGCGAAGAAAAATAAAATTAAATAAGAATTTCCGTCTAATATAATAAAAACTGATGAATTTTATAACATACTTTTTAGAAGCAATTCTTCGTCGAAATTCATCATCGAATTTTATCTCCGTCATTCGTTATTTCCGGGGTTCCCCCCCCCCGGCTAGTTTTCTTTTTTATATAACGTTTTTCTCGCGATGTAAAAATTTTTGTTATGATTAATGTTGCAAATTTTTTGGTTTAAATTCTTTACAATATTATCCGAGATTTTACATAATTTCGTTTTTATACGAATTTAAATAGTCTTTAAATCTAATCGCGAATCGTCCGTTTGTTTCTTCCGCGTATCCAATTTTCTCGTTGATTTACAATTTAATTTTATTATAGTGGCGAATTTTTAAATATATTTCTATCTGTTATAATTTTGCCATTTAATTTAAAAGAAAAGTTTAGTTTATGTTGTTAATTTTTACATATTATTGCCTTCGGCGTTTTTCGAAAATAATAATAATTATTTTCTTCTTCGTTGAAAAAGACCCGTGCAAGCCTAAATAATACGTTCGTTTTCTCTACCTCGTGCAAGCCTAAATAATACGTTCGTTTTCTCTGCCTCGTGCAAGCCTAAATAATACGTTCGTTTTCTCTACCTTTTTTGGGGGGGTTATAGTAACGTATCTTTCTAGGAGTACCAATCTCGTCGACTGATGTTCTTCCGATTTCTACCTCGATACTATGTAGCGTCACTTTTCCGATTTAATTTATTATTATCATTATTATTTGTAGAGGGTATACATTATCGTTGTATTATTATTAATGCGGGAACGTATTCAGGAATAGCAGCTCCGATCGATATCGGAAATACTTCCCGTCGGTTGTAATAATACAACTACTACTCTGTTATCTTAACTATTCCAAAGATGGTGTTAAATTTGTGCGAGTATAGAGAGCATGGAGATACTGCCTAAAATGGCCGGTATATATATAGGGTAGGATAGAGTTAGAAAAAGAGTACGAGGAAAGCATCCCTTTTATTTGAGCAACCCTCCTAAAATGTTGTTCGCCCTGCTGATTTATATACATACATACACACATATATATATATATATATACTTCGACGGCGCTGTACAAAATTTTCCAGATACTAACTTGCAGAGATGAAGTAGTAGAAGTAATAGTAATAGTAGCAATGGCAGTGAGTAGTATTACGTCAACAGGCTTCAATGTTAGAATCGTATTTTGCGACTAAGTATTCCGGCTTTAGTGCGTCGATTCGGTCTTGCCCATTGTGTTTTGTATTTAAGCAAATCAATTATGGATCGTGAGCATGTAAGAAGAATGCTGGCTAGAAAGAAGAAGAAGTTTATGATTACACTTGCTTTATGTAAGTATATACGTGTCAAGAGATGTTTTCAAAATTGTATTATTTCAAATTATAACATTCGATGTCGGGGTGTTACGATTTATCGCGCAGTCGGTTGTATAAATTTTGATTTATTTCGTAATTTATTTCGCAGGTCACTTGTATAAATGCATGCAAAATAGGAGAAACAAATTCGTCGGAAAATATTTTTTCTTAATTATAATTTCATACTAGGACACAATCACTTTACGCGCGACCTGTATTATATATATATATATATATATATATATATATATATATATATATATATATATATATATATATATAAAATGTTGATGTATTGGAGAGTAGTGATTTTATGAACTTAACAAAACAAAATAAAATCGAAGTTAATGACTAAAAAATTTTTTATCACATAAACACGAAGCTTTTCGACTACGAAGTCATTTTCAAGCTATTGTTAAAAATGTTACAAATAAACAAAGATATTACTAAAAAAACTTATAAATATCGATACATTGAATAGCCAGATATAAAAAAAAAAAAATTTTTTTTACAATAACATGTAATTACAAAACCGATTTTAAAATTAATTCTTCGTCAAAATTAATCATATTATTTAATAAATTATTACTACTTCTACGTTTTATAATTTGTAGTTTTTCTAATAATTTTCTTTTTTTAAATTTATATTCTACGTGTAAAGAAGATCCAGCTTGTTCGTACGCTAAAGTAGATAAAAATTATTATTACGAACTGAGTAGAGATTAATACGATTTACATTATTAGACTGGGCAGGTAAAAGACAAATCTATTGCGTAATAGGGGGTGTTACCTAGGGACGCGTTAGTCGTTGCCTGAGCAGGAATAAACCTCGGTGTTTGTAGTAGTTGCGTCTCATGTGTTATGCTATTCGTCGTCGATGATGGCTGCATTTGTGTATACATATTAGACACAATGATGGCCTGTAAGTAGACGTAGTCGTTGACGTCGCCATGAGTGACCACAACAACTAACGCCCGTGATGGTGTGTAAATGTGTGTATACGTGTTAGTTGGATTGTACATATATATATATATATATATATATATATATATATATATATATATATATATATAAGTATTTTATTATGTATTTAGCGGAACATATATAAGTAGGTATATTATATAATAACGAAAAATTTAAACGGTTATTATGTAGATAAGATAAATAACAAGGTTTTATCTCACCGATCTGCAGGCTGCCAGTGGGTAAATAACGTTATTGATCCGCGAATAATTATTAGGAAACGATACGTTTATGAAATACAGCACGGGATTCCGACAACAAAATATATTTAATAAACAAAATATATTTATAAAAAATCAATTGAAAATTAGTTAAATCACTAATATTTATTTTCTTAAAGAAAACACAAAGCTTTTCATCAAGTGAAATATTTTAAAACATCATAATTTTAAAATTATAAATTAAATATAATTACTTAAAAATATGTGATGATGATTGTGAAAATATTGTGTGTTTTTAAAAAAATGTTTGTGTTTGTATATTTTTATATTTTATATTTTACTTTTGGACATCATACATCGCAATAGTAAATGAAAAATTTAAAATTCCACCAGTATACAACTTTTACAGAATCTGGAAAATAGTATTGAAGAAAAAATTAATATAAAAAAACAAAATTAATAAACAAATATATCGATATTAAATTTTAACAAATCAAAAAATAGACAGAACTGAAGCAGACAGCATTTTTGGATCATATTTTCACAATCATCATCACTGTTCATGGATTATTAGGTTTTACAATCAAAATATATTAATTTACGAACAAATATTTTGATAGACATTTAATTACATTAAATTACGAAAACGACATTTAAAACGCTTTAATTACATTAAATTACGAAAACGACATTTAAAACGCTTTAATTACATTAAATTACGAAAACGACATTTAAAACGCTTTAATTACATTAAATTACGAAAACGACATTTAAAACGCTTTAATTACATTAAATTACGAAAACGACATTTAGTAAACGTTTAATTACATTTAATTACGACAACGACATTTTAATAAACGAATTAAAACGAGGAAGAAAAGGCGAGCACGACATAAAACGAGAAACCAGCGACACGTTATACAACGACCTCTATCTTATCTATAAAGGTTAACGATGAATTAACTACGACGCGTGACAATTATCAGTATTACCACAATGTAATTATAAAATAGTAGTATTCTAAATATAAGATTTAAATATTAAATTTTAAACAGATAAATTAATCGTAACAATCACATATTTTTAAGTAATTATATTTAATTTATATTTTAAAATTATGATTTTTTAAAAATATGTTTCACTCGATAATGGCGTAAATGCCGAAAAGCTTTGTGTTTTCTTTAAGAAAATAAATATTAGTGATTTAACTAATTTTCAATTGATTTTTTATAAAAAAATCACTACATTCCACATTATAAAAATTAAAAATATATATATATATATATATATATATATATATATTTAATAATAAAAATAAAGTAAAAAGTAAAAAATAGAGAAACAAACAAAGGAAAATTTTAAATAAATAAATGAATTAATAACAACGACCATTACAGATTAATATTTCAACGGCCGGCGCTGCTGCTGTAGTCCAAAACGTAAGAAACCAAGGTTTTATGACGACGACGCTTATAATTCTCGTTAAATATTGTTTAATGAATAATAATAATAAAGATGAATAAAATTAAAATTTTTAATACATAAAAATTTCGAATTTCAAATAGAAGAAGTAACAAGTTTGTCAGAAGATAGAAATTAGGATGAATTAAATAAAATCGACACTGGTAAGATTGTGGAGTACACTTCGGATTTGTGAAACAACGTAAAAATATAAAATTATAATTGTCAAAAAGCGATTTGAATGTTTAAAACAAGAGGTTTCAAATAATGTAGGTAAATATTAAGACTAAGACGGTATTAAAAAAAAAATGCGATCTCGATAATTGGTGTTCCATCGTACAACTACAAATGTGGATATTAGTCTGGCAGTAAACAATAAAACGGGTAAAAAATTATCCGTTACTTTAAAATAGTCTAATGATTGTTAACGTCATGCATTTGTACGTCTCGATATGCTTATCTCATATTTTCATGGTGGCTGGTTTGTGAATTGGATTAAATCTAAAGCGTACGATTATTGTCATACGCTGTTATAACTGCCTACGAAAAAAAGGAATTTAAAAGTAATCTAACTTCTAGCAAATATGCGCCGCCCGGATGAAGATCGCAGATTAAAGTAAAATGCAACAATTGATTTTCGCATAGGTTTAAAGGTAAACTTAATTTAGAAGATAGGAAAAATATTATCGATAAAATTACGCGTATACGTTTTGTGTACATTAAAATTGTAAATAAAATAAAACTTACTATAAATTACGGATAGTGTTAATTTTGCGAAACGTATATCCTATCAGCGGGGTAACATTAAGAATATTAATAGCGCTGTAATTTCTGACTACGTAAATAAATAAATAAATAAATCATTTCCTAACGTAACATAAAAATAAAAATAAAACGATTACAGTATAAATTACTACGTGGATACTTTCTGATCACGGTTCTATCGGATATTACTCGAATAATAAATTAAATATTATCGCAGATGATAAATGTTGCAATTAGTAATGAAATAGAAAATGTTCAACATATTATAAGCGTAACAAATGCGATCATCCGCGGCATTTATATCGAATTGACTGTACGCTTAAATTGAATGAAATTATTTTATTAAACGAATTTCCGAGTTTTATCTCGTAACTATTTGAAATTAAGTACATATATAAATAATCGCTAATAAACTAAAATCTGCACATTACCGCGGTATCGTTTCATTTTATGATTATCATTTTATGATTATCATTTTATGATTATCATTTTATGATTATTATTTGCCACATTAAAAGGCGAAAAAAAAATATAATACCTAACGTCGTCGGAATAGCCGAGTGGCTAAGAGTACGGACTTCTATACGGAAGGTACCGGGTTCGAATACACGACACGCGACAATCATCATTAAACATTAAAACACCGTTTTAAAATCGCTAAAAGTTCTTTATTATGAAGCTTTTCGACAATTACGTCATTTTCAAGCACGCGCAATAAATCATTACGTGTAAATATTTATTGCTGCTCCTCCCTGTGCTTGAAAATGACGTAATTCTCGAAAAGCTTCACAATAAAGAACTTTTAGTGATTTTAAACGGTGTTATATTTTGTTTGTGGTTTGATAATTAATAAAATCACTACTCTCCGATATATTCAACGTTTAAGAAAATACAATAAAATATAAAATTAATAAAAATATTAATTTAACATTACAATTTACAAAAACATCGGCAAAATAAAGAAGTATATTATAATTAATGAAGCAATCACAAATTAGATTTATTAATATTTGTTCTTCGCCGTTCTGACTTTCGTGAATTCTAATCTTAAATTAATATTTTTTCATTTTATATTTTTATTTTTCTAAATATTAGAAAGTACAAATTTAAAAAAATATAAAATGAAAAAAAATTAATTTAAAATTATAATTCACAAAAATCAGCATAATGAATAATAAAACAAACTAATCAGATTGCTTTATTAATATTAATGTTGGTGTATTGGAGAGTAGTGATTTTACGAATTAACAAAATAAAATAAAAAACAATATTAATCGCTATAAAATTTATTTTATTTTCGCCAAGCTTTTTTTCGATTTTTACATCATTTTCAAGCGATTTTACGCCATCATCTAGTGATAACAAAAAATTTACAAAATAAAAAATTTGCAAGTATAAATTAAAAATAATTACTTAAAAAGTATCCGACGGTGAAACTATATTCCATAAAATGTTATTCTTCTTCTCTGTTCTGTTATTAATTTATTTTTCTGAATTGTTGAAATCGAATATATTAACATCGATATATTTATTTACTTGATTTGGTTTTTTTTATTTATTTTTTACGACATTGTTTTCTGGATGCCGCAACAAATGTTGTATACTGATGGAATTTAAATTTTCATTTACTGTCGCAATGTATGATTTCCAAAAGTAAAATATAAAATATAAAATATAAAATATAAAATATAAAATATAAAATATAAAAATATACAAGCACGATTTTTTTTTTAAAAAACACAATTTTACAAGCATAAATGAAAAATAAGTAATTAAGAAATCTGATAATGGCCGTGCTTAACTAATTTTTCAATTGATTTTTTATAAAAAAAATTACTACATTCCACATTATATAAAAAATTAAAATATTAATAACTTATATATATATATATATATATATATATATATATATATATATATATATATCTATATATATATATATATATATATATATATAAGTTCTTATTAATATCTCTGTTAATTTATTTGGAATGTTTTTTATCGCTTGAAAATGATGTAAAAATCGAAAAGCTTTATATTAATAAAATAAATTTCATAGTGATTAACAATGTTTTTATTTTGTTTTGTTAATTTGTTAATATTGTTCTTCATTTTATCTGACTTTCGTGAATTGTATGCTTAAATTAATATTTTTTCATTTTATATTTTTATTTTTTTAAATATTAGAATATACAAAATACTGTTCTTCATTATTTTGATCCTTCGTGAATCGTAATCTTAAATTACAAATTAAAATAAATTATTAAACGAAAAAAATATTAATTTAAGATTACAATTTACAAAAAACAGCAAAATGAAGAATAATATTAGTAAAACAATTCGATAATCAGATTGTATCATTAATACTCTTTTTCATTTTGTTGATTTTTCGTGAATTGTAATCTTAAATTAAATATTTTTTCATGTTATATTTTTATTTTTTCAAATATTTACTTCGTAATGATCTAACAGCCGAAAAGCTTTGTGATTTTTCATAAAGAAAACACTTTTAGTCATTTTAACTTCTTTGTTTATTTTAATAAAAATCATTACACTCCGCATTCTTCAAATTATATATGTATATATATTATATACTAGCTGATAACTGTTTCGCCTTAGAGGCAATAAATAAGCAGTTTTTGGATTTTATTAAGTTCGATTTTTTATTAGGATATACAAATAATAAAATTAAGTATTTTCATGATTCATTATTGTTCATGAATAGGCTGCACTCTTCAGTTGTGACATTTCTTGTTTTATTATCAGACGCAAGAGTAAACAATGCAGATATATGTGTTTTGTGGATAACTCCGTCAACAATTGTTGTATTTTGGCAAACGATTTTTGTTTTGTTTATAATCATATATGTCGATGCGTTTGCGATCATCATGTGGTAGCCCATTAAAATTTGATCGATTATATATATATGTATATATATATATATATCAATATATATATATATATATATATATATATATATATATTGATATATATTGTGGATAACACCATCAAAAATTGTCGGATTTTGGAAAATCTTTTTTTGTTTTGTTCCTAATCATCAATATTATATATTATATATATATTTATTTATTTCGATGCGTTTGCTATTATCGTGTGGTAGCCCATTAAAATTATCGATCTTTTTTTAATATTATATAGGATCAACAACTCCTATCTTGTGCAGCTCGGATCCAATTAATTCCTGTCCATTTAACAATATTATCTCGCCACCTAGCAATAGGCCTTCCTCGCGGACGCTGGCTACCAATTGGCCACCACTGTAATACCCGTTTAGTCCATCTTTCATCCTTTTGTCTTGCTAAATGTCCGGCCCATTTCCATTTTAGCCTGGTTAATATTATATATATATATATACATATGTTTTGTAACTCCGTCAAAAATTGCCGGATTTTGGAAAACCTTTTTTTGTTTTGTTCCTAATCATCAATATTATATATATATATATATATATATATATATATATATATATATATATATATATATATATATCGATGTGTTTACGATTATCGTGTGGTAGCCATTCAAATTTGATTGATCTTGTTTTGTAATGTATATATATTAATTAGGTATGCGTTTCTGTGGATAACTCCATAAATAATACTCACAATTTGATAAACTTTTTTTTGTTTTACTCAACTCAGCTTACTTATCTGTATGCGCCTGCAATGTTTTAAATATGCTTTTAAAATCGATTTAAACGTGTGTAGAGCCCATATTCTCGGATGAAGTAGATGCAGGTGGATTTCTGTGGATAACTCCGTCAAAAATGGTCTGATTTTGGCAAACGTTTTTTTGGCAGACGTAGTAGAACCCTTGAAAATCTAAGGATATGAGAGTACATCATTGAACAATATTTTTTAAAAGAAATACATAATTAGTCCCCTACAGCTTCCCACTTGCATAGACCAAGAAGGGTATTACCCCTTGGGTAGCAACCAGAAATGACGCCTGTAATGTTTTAGTTATACATTTAAAAAGCGTTTAATACGCTTTTTCGCAGATAACATACATATAGATGTATTTTCATGGATAATTCTGCAGATATTTGTCGGATTTTGGCAAACATTTTTTTGTTTTGTTCCTAATCATCCCCTAAATATATTCATACCCCTGACAGGTTTATTCCGTGTCAGATCGTTTTACAGTTGACGTTTTATATCACGTCACACGGGAACGCGGTCGAACGGGATAAAAAGTATCCTATGTCCGTTTTCTGGTTCTATGCTACTTTTATTTTCTTTTGACTGTTCGAAAATTTAATCGTTCAAAATTGGATATTTGTCTCATTTATTTATTTTTTATTTTTATTGTTTTTGTAGAAATTTGTGTTGTTTACCGTATTCACTATCAAATTATATTATAAATAGTGGTTTTTCACTTTGTTAGTTATTGTTTGTTAAATTGCATATCTAAATTAATATTTTTTACATTTTTTATTTTTATAATTTGTATATAATTCTATATTTGACTAATAATGGTTAGTAAAAAATAGATATGCCTGTCCAGACTTAATGTGGAAGCGGAAAAGATTGATCTGTGATTGAAAGCGAACAAAATTCATAATGCCTCAAAAGAATCACGTCCCCCGACAATTTTTATAATTAATACAAACAATCCTCAGGGACTAGTAAAAAATTTGATAATTCAACTTTAAAATGACTAATAAAACTACAACCAAGATTCCAGTAGATAACCTCGATAATTATAGCCGTATAATAAAAATATTAGAATGCAGAATACAATACATACTATTTAAAACAGGACCAGGCATTTCGAACGGTTTTACGAGATATTCATCCTCCTGTTGACGCGAATATTGTTAAAGAAGCGATTGCTGTAAAGGAGGTACGTTTTAAGAGTTGTCAGTATCACAGGCCGAAGAATAAAAGGGCCACTCTCACTTTATTTTATGGAGTTATAATAAAAATTCTGAAAATGCGGACTTTTTTTAAAACGTTTATTGACTATGAGTGTTAAAAAGTTGAAGCACTTCGAAAACACGATATAGTGCATGCGTTGTCAGTAGTAGGGACGCAGACGCAATTTCTGCAAGAAAACGCCAAGATGCGTTAAATGTGGATTAGATCACTTCACTACTAACTGCAAAAAGAGCAAGGAAACAGCAGCTGTTTGTGTCTTTGTAGCGGTGATCATCCCGCTAATTACAAATGATATTTTGTTTACTTAGAAATTTCTAGGATGCCGAGCAAAAATTACTTTGTTAATAGTCGTCATTGTGTAAATTCTGCGGAGACTTCATTTACACGAAATCTCACAAGACGCGATCTAGTTGACAATATTAAAGAAGCTTTACCGTCGGTATTTACTTCTTAAAAGTTAGCCGGTAAATACAACACGCCTCAAGCGTCGTGTTCTGCCACGACCACTACTTTTTCTGATATTTCACACATTGGAAAATACCATGCTCATTCTGCTGGTAATCTGCACATCACACCAACAACTTCTTATGTTCAAATAACTAAAGGCTCAACCTTTAGGAAGGAAATATTCAAAAAGCCGCTGATGCTGACAACGTTTCTTTGCTTACAGCTCTCGTTCCAAGGTTACTTAATTCGAAATGAGTTTTATAAGATTTGTAACTTGGAACATCAACGGATTAGCTAGACGTCAATTCGAGTTATAGAGACTTTTATCATAAAACATAAATTTGATAAATTCTTATTTTCTGAAACACATCTAACTAAAAATCATTGTTATTATTTAAATGGCTACGCTTGTTATAGAACTGACCATCCTGCTAATAAGCTGCAAGGGGGAACACAACAGTTGTCGTTTTCGTCATTATTTACTTAACTGTTATAACAAAAATAACTTACGACGCTAATAAAATTAATTGGAAACAATGGTGAAACTTCAGTCATTTTTGTCGCATATTGTCCTCCAGGACAAAAGATATTATGGAGTAATTTCAAAGCATTTTTCGATATCTTAATTAACAGATTCATCTTAGGCCGTGATTACAATGCGACGCACACCTTGCTTAGATCACGTGTTATCATACCGAGAGATAAGCAGTTATATGAGTGTGTAATAAAAACTAATTTTCCTGTTTTGTCCACTGGCTAACCAACATACTGACCATCACAGGCAAACAAAATCCCGAACTTACTCAACTTTTCTAAGTTCATCACACATTAATGTAGAAGCCTCGTTCGACTCATAGTCAGATCACTGTACAGTGTTTTCGGAAATGAACTAATTGCTAAAAGGAAAGAGTTCAAATTTTATAATAAAAAAACTGATTGGCTATCTGGATCGATGATAACCTTAAACTCAATCTTCCTGTTCAGAATGGGGACAACATTCACAAAGCGATAGAATACTTAAATTGTACCCTGGAACATGCTGCTTGGCTAAGTATCCCTCAATACAAGGTAGCGTGCCATAATCAAAACTACTCCTCCGCTATACGAGATGCTATTACAGCCAAATGTCAGGCACGTAAACAGTGGAAAAATTCTAGACTACCTGTCCACAAACCAGAATTAAACAGACGTAATAGACAATTAAATTGCCTTCTGAAACAAGTACCCAATGCGATTATTCACTGTGAAGAGTAACAACACGTTTCAGAAGACCTCAAATAGCAATTCCTGCTTTCAGAAAGTCGAACAGTGGTTGGGCTTGTAGTAATAGGGAAAAAGCAGCTGACTTTGGCGACTACTTGGTGGAAACATTTTAACCGTACAAGCCAAACACCTTCTATGAAGAAGTAGAGCGTGAATTAACAGCTCCTTTACAGATATCTCCTCCAATAAAATCGTTAAATCATCGGAAGTTAAAGCATAAGAGCCACTACTCACTAGCGTGCATTTGCCTCAGTTCCATCCCAGTGGAAGGTGGCTTAAGTAGTAATGATCCCCAAATCGGATAAACCACCCAATGGAACATCGTCATACTGGTCCATTAGTCTATTACCTGTTTTGTCTAAAGTCTTTGAAAGATTACTACTGTCAAGACTCCTTCCGATAATTAAAGAATTCAACATAATACCTGATTAATAGTTTGGATTCAGTTTAAATCACGCCACAATCGAACAAATACAATACATCATCGACTGTTTTCGAAATCGCCACTTTTGTTCGGTGGCCTTTATACACATCAGCCAGACGTTTGATCGTCACGCTGGTTTACTGTTTAAGATTGAACGCACATCATTATAGCACAAAATATTTCCATTTCTTCAAGTCATATTTAGCGGATAGGTATTTTCTAATAAAACATGTTAAGAAACATCCAAATTTCACTCTATATGTGAAGGTGTACCACAAGGATCTGTATTAGGCTTTACCTCATATATGCCCTGAAATGCCATCTCAGAAAGATGTTGAGGTATCGAAATTTGCGTATAACACAGTTTTCTTATCAAAAATCTTATACTCAGCTGAAGCATCCAACCAGTTGCAATCTTAGACTCTTTCCAGGACTGGAGCCGCAAGTGAAGAATCAAGATCAATACTTCTAAATTGGTGCAGGTGAATTTCACGACTAGACGTGACACCTATCCTTCTGTATAGTTTGATGGACCTCTACCACAAGACACAAAAGTCAAGTACCTAGGAATGTGGTTAAACCGCCGCTTGTGCTGGAAAGATTATATTCTGAAGAAAAGTAAGGAACTAAGACTCAGGTTCAATAAGATGTATCGGCTTTTAGGAAGATTATCTGAACTTTCTCCGAGTTATAAGTTGGTACTTTATAAAACCATGCTCAAATCAGTGTGGAATTATGGACTAAATTATGGGGAACTGCTTGGAGTTCAAGAATTAAAATTATTCAGCGATTCCAATCTAAGGTCAGAGTTAACACACCCTGTATATTTGAAATGATCATTTACTATTATTTTTAATAGACGAATCCCTGTTTTGTATCGGGTTTCTTTGCTAGAATAACAATAACGTAATTTTGTTTCCGATATGTTACAATTATCTCATTATCATTATCATCGGAGGGAGAATTGAAACCGGTTGTCCGCTTGATTATTTTCCGGTGATTTCGGCGGAAAACAATAAGTACACATCATTCCACCTAATACTATATAGACGCGATAGATAAATTTAATCAACGAAAGATAAAATCACGTGCCGTCGATAACACGTCGGGGGGTAAGGAAGCGTACGAAATGCGTATACAAACATTGAACGATAATGACGGCAGCGACAACAACGGCGAATGGTAATAGTAATTATTAGCGATACGTATAACGCGAGAACAGACAACAGAAAACACGTTAATGAATGCGCAGTTTTCCCCGGGCAATAATGTAAAAATAATTTGGCAAAATATAAAGAACGCAGTAAGTGACGCAGTGACACAAATGCCGCGACATGAATATAGGAAATCCAGAAAGCCATGGATGACGTAGTATATATTATAATTAATGGACGACAAGCGAATGTTACGACTTGCCACATGCGAAGATGATACAGAGAAGTTTAGAAAACTTAAAAAAACAGTATAACAAAACAGCGCCTTTAAAAGGTTATCACGAACGAAATTTTCAGAACTGAAGAATGGCAGATAGAAATATGCCAGTCAGTTCTAATACTAATTTGTCTTATATCAATATTTTTCGATATACAGAAAACATGCGATACAACATGGCGATACAAAGTAATTCAATTGCTCCTGAAGATGGGCTTGAAGGGTCGTTTAGTTCAATTTACTAAAAACTTCCTTATTGATTAATTTAGTAAGATAAACTATCGCTTTAGGAGGAAGGTGATTAACCATAGTTGCAGCAACATCATCAGCATCACACTAACTTTTATTTCTTAACGATTTAATACATTTATAAGTTTCAAATGGTGTAACGAAGGAAAACCTATCCGAAGAACATGTAATTAGCGAGTTTTTTTACCGCATTATTTATTTTATAGCCCGCGGAACCAAAAATCATCACAAAGTTTACTAGTGCCTGATACATGAGTAGCGATTAATTCTAGTTTGTCAACTAGTTTATAAACGGGCTGATTTTTATAAGGATTAGGGGAAGTGGTACATTCTGCTTTGACAATCGGTTACATACTGTCTAAAGAGTATTGTTTTTAGGCGACAAACGTAGATAAATACGAATTTCAGGTATTATTTTTCCAAAAATTCAATAAACGCCAAGAAATTCGTGCTTGGATTAAATATTTAGACCTGATGTTAACGTACGCAGGAGTGAATCTTAAGCGCTTATAATAGTTTTTAATAGAGATAATTTTAACAATACTGGGAGGGATATTACTTCTGAGAATATTAGTGGGAGCGTGATTTTTTAATAGTTAATTTGCAGAATCTAATTTTGGTTAGGTTAGCAACAGCAGCATCAATAGCACCAATACAGTCAAAAGTGTCTGTCAGACAAATGCTAGTATTAATTAGTTGCTTAAACTGTTCCCAATCCGCATTTTTGAAATTAAAACAGGTTTATTATTAAATGAACTACATTTATCAGTTGTCATTATATATACGACATAATGGGATTGAGATCAGAAGACAAACGTGAAATTGAAATAGGAATAGTAATACTATTAAAATTTTTAACTAAAACTAAATCTAATACACTTGGAGCTTCCGTCGGCTAGGAATATATACGTAAGATTGATTGAGGATAATATTTTAAACTTACATTTGTGCTTGAAGTAATGTATTACCAGCAATATTATTCTAACAATTCCACGATCTATACTTACTATTGAGATCGCCTATTACAATAACAGAAACATACGATTATTAGACCTAAATCATAATCTAAATATTTCGAAACAGTGGGGTACCGATAAGCACAAAAAATATTAACGATCGATTTACCTAAATACAACACCCAACGTATCTAGACATTTCAGCGTTAATAAATGTAAAACTTCATGATTAAGCGCTTTTCTAACTATCAAAGCTATTTCACCTCTACGTCTGTTATTGTCAGCTCTGTAAACGTGATAACCGGCTAGTTTAAAATTACATACATCGCTGAGTTTAATTTCGCAAATAGCGGCTAGATCAACGTGATACATGGAGAGAAAATGAATGAATTCATTAATTTTGGGAAAAAATGTATTAGCGTTCCAGCTGACTGATCTGATTTTAGACCCATCATTTTCGATGATTTAAAAATTAAAAAGAAAAACTTCAAATGATAAGCCTTGTATAGCAGTTTCAATTATTATTAAAATTTTTGCGAAAGAATCCGCGTTTCTGGATTCTGATAGCTAACATCTTCGAATACTGTAAGTATCCTAGTTAAACTTTGTTATTGAATCAGTGTATCAGTATTTTCATTTTTTTTAAAAATATTTTTTAGTTTTTTTCGGTACTTTTGTTTTAATTTCTTTATTATTTTTTGGATATATATATATCATACTAATCTTTGAAATCTAACATTACGGTTTTATACACATTGATTTTGTAATGTTTCGTAAAAATACATTTACAGGGGCAATTTACAAATTTATCACCTCTTACATAGAAACGGTCCGAGCGTTGGATTCGGATAATTATACTTCGGTACCGTCGGTTTTGGATAATTACAAAAGTGAAATTCAAGGTAACACTTTTACAAAATTTTTATCCACGGCTCGAAATTAATAATTTTCGGCTTTACTAGTTATCGAAGTGAGCGTTTTAATTTTTTTTTTTTGAGGAATTGACAGACCGTGTAATTTCTTTAAGATTTTAATTACTAATCCGTTTGCAAATTATGAAAGAGAACCAGCGCAACATTTATGTCATTTTCGTTTTGCGTTAAATACTGTTTTTAATGTATTTGCAGGGACACGGTCCGAATCACATCCTTGCCGTGCACCATGATAATGCTAAAGAAAACAAGGAAAAATCCTTTCTAAGGGCTATCAGACATAGGAGACAATTTAACGTTGAAGGAATCAGTACACGTAAAGGTGGAGTAATCCAAAAATTAACGGAAGAAGAAACAAGTGTAAATGTATTACTACTGCAAGAAGCTCACACAGCGGACGGAAAATAATTACAAATGAGAGGAAAAATGCATGGGTTTACAATTGCAACAGCAGTGGGCGATCTCCAAGCGTAGCATTGCGACCTTACTTAAAAATAACATAAACTGGAGATTCATGAATGCAGAACGTACAGAGAGTTCAGAGTATGTGCCGCAAAGATTCAAATTGGGAATGTATATATGTATATATATATAAAAATAACCTAGAGTCGAAAAGAATAACAACGTCATTAAACTAGAGAGTAGATCTGCCGTCATAGCGGGATACTTTAATCGCCCTTACACAATGTGGGCTATCAAAAAGATAATAACAATGGGCAAATATTAGTGTCACGGATAGAGGTAGAAGACCTCCATCCCATATATGATGCTAAACAACCTGGAACCCTCCTCTCGGCAAGATGGAAAAGAAGTACCAATCCAAAACTCTTCTACGCCATTAAATAAGTACTCAGCTAATTTACAAAAAGCCAGCAGAGACCTGTATTAATACGTGTAAGCTTTACAATTCCGGTAGTCAAATCCGGAAGAAGAATCAAGATGGAATTTTAATTAAGCAAACCGGAAACAATTCAGTAAAACCTTAGATGACAGTATTGATCAAATCATATATAAAACAAATTATAGCAGATTTCAGGGGATTGTAATTAGCTGTGCAAAGAAATGTATATCAAGAGGTTACAGAATACAGTAAATTGAAGAATGAAACGCTGGACAAAGAATACCAGCAGACAGAAAACACAGACAAATCAAATGAACTCCCTAAGGTTATAGACCAAGAAATGAGGGACAAATTGTTAACGTTAATGGAAGAGATCGATTTTAGGAAAACTAGCCACAAGGGTATAGCGTTTACTAAGATAGTTCTCTGGAGATAAGTGCACAGAAAGGATAGACATTTCAGTGAACTCGGATGTAACTTCAAAAGAATGGTTCAAACATGATAAAGCACCAACACCAACAAAATTTCCAGTAAGGTAGTCGGAGCTGAACTAAATAAACGAAAAAAGAACGTCCAAACAAAATCGCCATACGCCAACCCCGTTAATACTGAAAAAATTTCGGCGACTATAAAAAATATAAAAATACGGAAGGTTGAAGGAACATATAGGTTATTCTAGCAGTTTGTAAAGCAATTTAGTGAAAATACTATCAAATGGCTTGGTAAACTCTTTATAGCCTTCATTAACAATACTATACCGCTATTAAAACTTAAGACCGCAAAGGTAATAGCGATTCCAAAGCCCGTGAGAAACTATACGTTAGCTTCAATAAGAAAATACCCATTGAACAAGCGGAGTTCAGATCATCAAGAAGCCGCGCGGATCAAATAAACGCACTGGTTACACATATAGAGAAAGAATACTGAATGAATATGAAAACCGGAGTGATTTTCATTGATCTCTTATCAGCGTAAGACACAGTCTGGAGAAATAGACTGTTAGTAAAATTCTCGGAAACCATTCCCTGTCAGAAAATGTAAGCCCTTCTAAGCGAAATGATTAGCAACAGAACATTTACTGTAACCTTGAAAGGAGGTGAAAGCAAGAAAAGATCTTTAAAAAATGGTGTTCCTCAAGGATCAATTATAGCCCCACTACTTTTTAATTTGTATATTTCGGATCTACCCTCTACCAAAGCCAGAAAATTTATCTACGTAGACGACATGGCTCTCGTTATACAGAATAGGAGCACAACTGAGGTACAACAAAATCTAGAATAAGATTCGATGGCGGATTATTTCACATGATAGAGACTTAAACTAAATTTAAACAAAATCGTCGCGTCATGTTTTCATCTTAATAGCCGACTTGCAAGGATGAAGCTAAACATTGTGGCTCAATGGCGATGTTATAAAATATGAGAAAAATCCAAGAAATCTCGGAGTAGTCCTCGTCAACTTATCTTCAGCAGATACCTGGAGGGCACCACGGCAAAATTAAGAAAACGAAATAACATTTTAGAACGCCAGCTTCGTCCCTGGCTTATTCAGTGGCGGAGTATGCAGCCTCTGCCTGGATAAACAGCGTACATGTAAAGAAGATTGCCGTAAAACTGTACATAACTATGAAGATAATCTTGGGAATAGTAAAATCTACCCCAACCTAATCGCTTACAGCACTGTGTAATATTCTTCTGCCACATATAAAAAGAGAAGAAGCCACAAAAAATAAATGGTCAAACAATATGCAGCTGATCTACTTATAAATCAAGATACTTAAATCCTGTTTATTAGTTTATGAAATAGCAAAAAAGTTTATCGAAAAATGTACCTCAGCTGAGGATAAGCGGTCCAAACTGTGGACCGGAGAAGATATATATATCACTATAAACTGATCCCCAATCCGAGCAAGGAACCCGCAGAATTCGATTTACCAAGGAAATAACAAGCTAAATTGAACCGGTTGAGCAGCCAACACGGGAGAAATAACTACATGTTAAAAAACGGAGGGCTTAAGGATAGCAGCAGCTGCAACTGCGGAACAGCTTTCGAGACAATGAATCATATCCTGAATAAATGCCCAACGCAAATGTCAACTAGCGGATGGCAGAAAGTCGGAAACCTTTCGAGTACTAAAAAACTTGGATATAGAATTATAACAAATGGCTCGAAGCGTACGCTTAATAATAATAATAATGCATTTGCACACATGCACATACATACATATATACATCTATATATACACACACACACACACACACATATATATATATATATTTAATTAGCGTAAAAAATAAATTAGTTTTTTTTTTCTTTTTTTTAGAACAGTGGTCTGTAGTAATCGATGACGACGCGGAGGTATGTATATTAAAATTTAAGTCCATATTTTGGTACGGGTATACTTTCGTCTAGGCGCGCATATGTTCACCTATATTAAACGACCTTATTTATTTATAAAAATAACGGTCTTGAAGGGGCACACTCTTCGTTTGATATAAATCGGTATTCAGTCGATATATAGCCTATAAATACTATTCGTTATAAAGAGTAACTATAGTTGGATTTTGTGGGTGGAAATAATTATTTATATAGACGGTCAAGTACTTAGGATTGCACCTGGATAGCCGATTAAGATGGAAACATCACATACAGATAAAAAGAAAAGAATTAGATATTCGAGTTAAAAAAATGTACTGGCTGATGGGAAGAAACAGTGTACTGACGACAGATAATAAACGCTTAATATATACAGCGATTCTAAGGCCTGTCTGGACTTATAGAGTGCAACTTTGGGCTTAACCATCAAACCTGAGCCACAAAATAAAATTCTTCGAATGATAACTAAGGCACCCTGGTATGTAACAAATCTAACGTTGCATCGAGATTTACGTATCGATTATGTGGCCGAGGTCATAAAAGTTCACGCAAAAAGACACGCAAGGAGACTCGATAGCCAACCGAACACTCTAGGCTAGAGGATTGCTTGATACCACCGGTGACACAAGGAGACTGAAATGTCAGAAACCGCAAGTTCTCGTCTAGGGTCGAGATAATCGGGTAGGTATCATCGTTGGATACTTGTCCCCTCATGTTCAATTCTCTTAAACGTACTGCTAAATGTCCTTGGTGGGCAGCTCGCAGTATTATATAATACGATTTCGTTAATGCACCTATACTATTCAACGTCTATACGTTATTCCGGCAGATGACTTTTACCGGCGCTTGTATACACTGTAATGTAACACAACTGGCCAGGTGGCCAGCTAGTAATAGGACTGCAACATGAAATAACTTGTAAGGGGTTAACATTCAACGATCGGCTACACTGTATTATAGCGAATCTAGGCTAGATAAAACGATCGAGTACGTTTTAGTCTACGAACATCGAGATTGGTGTCGCGTAGATTAATTGTTAATGAGTTTTCATCCAAACGACTTATGTACCGCTTAACAAAGCGTTTGATCTGGTCATTTACATATTAAATTTTTCATATTTAGTATAAATCTGATTATTATACAAGAAAAAAAACCTGGAAATAAAAACCGGCTAAAATGAGAGAATAAAAAAACACAATAATAACAAAAATATATTTGCATAAGTTATAAATATAAAAAATATATATAGGTATATATAACACAAGGGGGTTACAAACATTGTGTACCGGTAACACCTTTAACACAGTAAGAATATAAAGAATAAAAGAAAACAAAACGTTTAGTATTGCAGGAAAAAAGCAAATAAAAATTTGAATGACTTGTAATTTATCAAAGCAGGTTTTTGATATAGAGCTCCAGGTAGGACAAGCGTAGCAAAGTATTGTATAAGCGCTTTATAGAGGATTATCTTATTGTTAATGTTGAGGAAGAACTTGTGATTAAGGATAGGATACAAGGAACAGAAGCCATTGTTTGTCTTGATTGCGATATTGTTTATGTGTTTAGTGAAAGTGTAAGTCTATTGTCGAAGATTACACCATGATAACGAACCTTATCACATTACTCTATTGTAATTCCCTGTACCATCAGATTATCAGGTAGAGTTGGTCTCCTACGGGTGAAGAAAGTAGCTTCGGTTTTGTTTAGGTTTGTGCCAATTTGCCATTTATTGTAGTATTGCTAAAAAAAAAATAAAGATATTTAATTTAACACATAAATCAGATAATTACAATTTACAATCGGTACTCCTTAATAAATCGCATAATAAAATGATAGTAACTTTACTCAAAATAAGAAAATAATGGTTGAGGCGCTGGGAGCTTGCTCCATCCTTATCGCGGGTTGACCTGGTATTGCGTTTCCTTAACGTCCTCTACTGAAAAATCGACGAATGTAAATGAACACCTGTAAAAAGCGATAAATTTTCACCATTTGTTAGTGATGAGTCGCAATCTCTTCTTACGCAACCGACACCTTCTCGCTAGTAATTATTTAAGAGCTTTGAAATTATTATTTTATTTCCATTAATAAGCGCCTTATTAACATTAATTTTAATATCTTTTACTTCACATCATTTCTTCTACCTAATAAATTTTTTTTTTCTTTTTTTTTTAATTTTTTATATAATGTGGAATGTAGTGATTTTTTATAAAAAATCAATTGAAAATTAGTTAAATCACTAATATTTATTTTCTTATAGAAAACACAAAGCTTTTCGGCATTTACGCCATTATCGAGTGAAACATATTTTTAAAAAATCATAATTTTAAAATATAAATTAAATATAATTACTTAAAAATATTCGATGGCGATTGTGAAAATATACTCCGAAAATGCTGTTCTGCTTCTGTTCTGTCTATTTTTTGAATTGTTGAAATTTAAAACATAAATATATTTGTTTATTAATTTTGTTTTTTTATATTAATTTTTTTCTTCAATATTATTTTCCGGATTCTGTAAAAGTTGTATACTGGTGGAATTTTTGAATTTTTCATTTACTGTTGCGATGTATGATGTCCAAAAGTAAAATATAAAATATTAAAATTCCACCAGTATACAACTTTTACAGAATCCGGAAAATAATATTGAAGAAAAAACTTAATATAAAAAAACAAAATTAATAAACAAATATATTGATGTTTTAAATTTCAACAATTCAAAAAATAGACAGAACAGAAGCAGAACAGCATTTTCGGAGTATTATTTTCACAATCACCATCGAATATTTTTAAGTAATTATATTTAATTTATATTTTAAAATTATGATTTTTTAAAAATATGTCTCACTCGATAATGGCGTAAATGCCGAAAAGCTTTGTGTTTTCTATAAGAAAATAAATATTAGTGATTTAACTAATTTTCAATTGATTTTTTTTCTAATAAATTCTGTTAATTATTTTTAATTATCGCTGCATTTGTTTGATATACGCGTACAATAATTAAACTTAGAGTGTTTTGTTGATTTTTGTCGAATTTTTTAAGCTTGCTTGAAAGCATCGTGAATTCTGATGTTTAAGGGAAACTTTTTATACAATTTATACAATGTTTCCTTATCACAAACTAAAGTAAATAAATTTTTCAGTATCTTAAGCTCCATATATACGTGTTTATAAAGTTAGTAATTCCTCTAATAAACCGTTCAAACTTGCCATCCGTATACATATTGTTGTAATATATATATATAGTATGTAAATTGAATTGCGAGAAATAATTATAGAAACGTCGACCGTTGAAGGAAGAGCTATTCTGACTTTGGCTTAAAACAAGAAGTATGTGAAAAATCAGTATCTATTCCAGCGTTATTAAAAAAACGATCTGTTTTAATGTTGAATTTATTTTATACTCAAAATTTACCGATTTTTTTACATACTTCTCGTATAAATATGTGATCTACACAAGACTTGTATTTGTCGTTGTTTTTAAAATATGTAGGCTGATTAACAATGTCACTAGGCCCCGTACATATACATCTGATTTCATGGCACCATCGATATGAATATATAAAATAATGTATGTATAAAATAATATATATAAAAATATATATATATATAATATCATTAAGTTGATCCGGCAAACAAGCGATGCATTCCCAAACACAGAAACTCTGCATTTGGTAGGGGAAAACTTAATCCTAATCTACCACCACACTCTCCAAGTATTTAGAAATACAAGCAAGAAGTGGTAGTTATTTTTTTTTAAACTCCTTTTTTTTTTTTAAATAGAAAGAAGGAGTTTGGTAAAAATTCCACACACTGATTTTGGTTTCCCAGTAATGCATTTTGTATGCACTGCGTGAATCTTCGTCTTTAAGCGCCTTCTCCTCGAATGGGTCATATGACGAAACTGATCTCGAATGATTTTTGAAGCTTTCCCGATTTTCAATCAATCTTGTATATTTTTCATCCAATGTGTTCTTCTCCATCCATGGTATTTTTAATATTCTTCTGTACAACCAACTGCGTGAATAAAAAATAAAATTTATATGCTATCAGTGTCATTTGAAGATTTTCCCCCTCTCGCTTTAAAATAAATATATATATATATATATATATATATATATATATATATATATATATATATATATATATAATCGTTAAGTTAAATTTACTCGTTCGGTCGCGTTAATGACGGAAAATACTTATTTGGTTTTATGAGATGTTTAAAATATACTCTCAAAAATGTTACAGCTGGCGCCGTTCGGTAAAGACTCGTACGATGATTTCATAGATGCGTCGGTTAAGATTACTAAAGCTGAGCAGGAATTCGATACGATGGACGATGAAGATGCGATAAATACTGAATTCAAACAATGGCTAATATCCATGTTCATCATGGTGGTATTGGTAATTGGAATTATTCAGCATAACGTTCGTAATGCTGAATTTGATTAATTATGGATGACGGGAAATCTGAAAGAAATGGAGATAAAATTACATCGTCACACAACACGCACACTTACTCGCAAACATCGCAATTATAAGATAAATGATATCGTACAACGCAACGAAATAAATTATGTATCTGTTTTTACACGTAATAATATAATTGCCGGATGATTTATTAATGTTTTATTTTTTCTATTTTCTTATTTATTATTGTGAACAGTATTAATAATTGAACTTTCGCGTGCTATCCCGACGAAGAAATGTCACACATTTAAATTGAATAAGTATTATTTCAAAGGCTCTTGCCTAATATGTTCTATTCCTCTTTTTCACTTTTATATCTGCACATTTGCGATGGCTAAGTTAATAATGACTATTTTAAGAAATGGCATCTAAGAATAAATCATCTACGAGGAGGATACACCCTCTTCGATTAGTTTTCCTCTTATATTACTAGATTAACTCCGTCATTTTTTTGTCCTCTTCAGTCTTCTGAGATCTTGTTGCGTGCGCATTACTTGGATCTCCGGTTTCTTTGGCTGAAGTCGTAGCCGTTGGTTAAAATATAATCAAGTACGAATGGATGATGCAGTCTGTCGTATATATATATATATTTTTAAATAACATAATTACAACTGGCCGAGAGGCCATATAGCAATTTTTATGAAATGCGAAGTAGCCTGAGAGGGGTCAACACCCATTAGTGCTCCCCAAAGAATTCCAGTAGATATTAGGATAAATCAAACGTCCTGGTTCGTTTTAATCTGCGTATCTGAATACTGTTATCTAATAAATTGATGGCCAGTGTATTTGTATGAGACTCCAAGCGCCTTTTATACTGCTCAACCGCGTGTTTGACTTCGTCTTTAACATAAGGAATGAGAAGGTCACGATGTAAAATTCGAAACATACCAAGGAGGAGCAATGAGTAACCTAATGATCTTATTTTGGAACCGCTGTATCTTATTTACATTCACTAGAAGAAGGCGCAGAAGACTGGCTGTCGAATGTGAATTTATAATGCAGGATATCTCTAAATAAGCGCGTAATTGATACGATAATAATAAATATATGACTATTTTCTGCGCAGCCCCACAGCATCAGGCGTATGTCCACACAGGCTTTATATTTCACGCGAGTCTTTACTTTGTGATCTCTCTCTCTCTCTCTCTCTCTCTCTATATATATATATATATATATATATATATATATATATATATATATATATATATATATATATATATATATATATATATATATATATATATATATATATATATATATATATATATATATATATATATATATATATATATATATATATATATATATATATATATATATATTATATATATATATACATATATATATATATATATAAATATATATATATATATATATATATATATATATATATATATATATATATATATATATATATATATATATATATATATATATATATATATATATTACTTGTGTTTGTTTTTTTATTGATTCCCAAATATTTAATCTCGTCTAGCTTTGATAATTAGCGATTATATTGTTGCCGATTGATCAATGTAATGCAGGCTGAAGACGAAGATAATCACTTATAAAAAAAATTCATTCCGAGATATCTACAGCGTTTTGTTTTTTTCACCAAGGAAGCACTGCAGATATACTTTGTGATATATATATATGTTTAATTATTGAAGACATAAAACAAGAAGTTACGACTCGGACCTCCGGATCATCAGTATTTTATACGGACGCATCACTACTCAATAGGTCCGTCGGTTGTTCAGTTGTTAAGGATGGAGCAGTCATCATCTGTCATTCGCTTCCTGAGACACTTTCCGTTACTTCCGCTAAACTATACGCAATTCTCCTCGCTGTGAAGTCCATAATGAGCTCTCCTGCTCAGCAGTCATCGATTGTATGTTCCGACTCTCTTCCAGCCGTCAATGCTCTCCACGGTGTAAAGCCACGACCAGCACCCAGTAGCTAAAGAAGTAGTAAAGTTGGTGATGGCAGAACCAAATCGAAGCGTCGTCTTCATGTGGATATCCCAGCTCACTCTGGGATTCATGAGAATGAACTTGCCGATCAAACGTCAAGAAATGCTGCTTCATCTTTACCTGTTCTCAACATCCCAGTTCCAGTATCCGACTTGAAGAAACAAATAAAAAAAGTGTACTTCAAAAGTTGTGGCAGAAAAAGTGGCAACTGACTCCTCAATCGAACAAGCTTCGTCAGATCAAGAGCTCAACTCAGCCTTGGAAAACATCTCTTCCAAATCGCAGAGAAGATGTCATCATCAGCATATTGCGGTTGGAACATACTCGGCTCACTCACGCATACCTCATCAACAGGACCTCTGCTCCAGAGTGTGCCATGTGCGGAGTTATTCTATCCGTCTCCGACATCCTCATTGACTGTCCTTTATACCATCCTCACAGATTAGCGCTTAACCTTCCTTCTATACTCCTGCTTTTCAAAGATGAAAGCTCCTCTCTCTCTAGTTTAATCTTGTTTCTCCATAAATCAGGACCTTATTCCTTAATCTAATTCCTCTACTCCTTCCGTGCCTCTCACGGCACGTTAATTTAAGATAATAATAATAATATATGTATAATATACATAATCCCTGCGATGGACCACGTAGCAGGGTGGTTTGTATACTTCAAAGACTGATAGCTATATCAGCGATATATTTTATACTATCGGAACGGTCTCCCAAACTGGGCAGGTCTCAGAGAAGGAGTCGGACGATTCTGCCTCCTGGTAATTGACGCAGTACTGCCAGTACTATCCGCCGGTGGAGAACGGTAGTTTGGTATAGTCGTGTAATGGAAAAATCACGAAGCGCATATTAGTGAGGTGGTTGTAACACCTGCTATGAGGAAAGCAACACGGAAAACTATCTTATTATTTTCCAAGCTTAACAGCTAGTTTAAATTATGAATGCGAAAAAAGTAGAATTGAATTTGCTAAGCGACCGGTTAGCGTCGGGCGCCGGAGCCATTTTGAGGCTTCGAGTGAGAAGTATGCGACTACCCGTACAACAGTGGGTAACCCGGCTGTGTATGATAAATTTCGATTAGAAAACCAAACATTAGATCAGTTACACTAATCGTAAAAATAGGAATATGAAATGTTAGATCTATGAAGGTATGCAGAAAATTGAAGAATACCAGGTTAGAAATGAAAGGAATAAAACAAGGTGGAATGGTGACTTCTGGAGCTACGATTATCATGTAATCTACTGAGGATAAGTTAATCATAAAAACGGCATAATATTACATGAAAATGGGGAGATAAATTGAAAATACAGATCAGTGATAGAAACTGTGCCAGCAATAAAAATAAAAATACAAATATATATATACACCAACGAGTGATTATGATGATGAATTAGAAGTAGAAAACTTAATAATACTTGCCGACTGGAATGCGATTATGGAGGAAAGAAAAAAGAACGTGAATGGGTTTGATTCTATTAATTAGGTAAACGCGATGACAGATGTGAAAGGTTTAGTAAACTTCTGCGAGGAAAAGGAAATGGTAAATGGAAATACAATTTTAAACAACGTGTCAGAGGAATATACATTTGCAAAATGTCGGAGATGTTGGAACTCATCAAATGGATTACATACTACTTAGAAAAAGGATACAAAAACCGAATGGAACAATGCAAAATATATATATATATAGATTTTTTTTCTTAAACGTGCCTTATACTGCTTCTAAGGTTAGATGCACGGAAGGATAGTTAGATTAAGGGGAGAAGGTTGGATAAAGTATGGAAAGTTATAAGTTTAGATTCAGCAGATGGTGAATACATGTTGACATAGGTAGTGACTATAATATGGTGCTAATGGAAAATCGGCTAAAATATAAAAAAGTGGATAAAAAAGAGAACAACCATGGATAGTAGGAAATACGGTTACTAAAAGATGATTATGTACAAAATCAATACTAAAAAAAAAGGTCAAAAAAGGTCTAAGAAAAGAGTCTAAATAAGTATTCACGAACGTGTAATACGATTGAGTAGCGTTACAAAATAAACAAAGCGGTAATAGAAACAGCTGAGAAAGTTCTAGGAAAAGAGATAAAAATATATATAAACGGATTATAAACGAACTAATCGACTTTATGGAAAAATGAAGGAAATTTAAGAATATCAATGAAACAGACGGTCGATGAATGTATAAAGAATATAGAGTTAATAGAGAAGCAGAACAAAACAGATATATTTAGAAGAACAGTGTACAGAGGTGAAAAAAATAAATGTATAAAGAATATAGAAATAAAGTTAATAGAGGAGCAGAACAAAACAGATATATTTAGAAGAACAGTGTACAGAGGTGAAACAAAAAAAATTAAAAAGGAAATATAGAAAGAGCACATAAGCAAATACGATGATACTTCGGTAATTTTAAACGAAAATGGAAAGTTAATCGTAAACGAACAAGAAATAGACGCTAGATAGAATTATATATAGAGGATTTGTATAATGAAGAAGAAGATATACACTAGAACCAAAAAGGTATTTCAATCGATAACATATCAGTACATAATGAAGGAGCAACAATTACTACGAACAAAACTTGAGAAAATGTGAAAAGAATTCAAAACGGGAAATCGCCGGCATGTGATAATATCAGTAGCGAGCTACTCTTAGATGTGAATACAACAACCGAAATATATGATTTAATGAAAGATATGAAAAATCTGAGCTTCCGACAGACTTTAGCTTGAGTAAAACAATGATGACACCTCAAAAGAACGGAACATTTAAATTTGAAGAACAAATGACAAGAGTCTCCTTCCGCATGCTTCGAAAGAAACTATTAATAACAACTCGGTGGAATCAGTAACAAAATCGAGCACGAGAGTTAAGTGTAGATCAGCGTAGCCTCGGAAAAGGTAAAAGAGAAGCAATTTCGGGTTAAATAATAGAAAAAAAATATAGAGATTAATCAACATACCTTGCCTTTTGTTGACCTAGAAAAGGCCTTTGACAGATACAATCGGAATATAGTAAAAATATGCGGAAAAAAGAAGTATCGATGAAAGAGGTATAAAACATATAGACACGTTGTATCAAAATCAAATAACGAAACTGAAGATAAAATGTACGGAAAAAGAAACGAAAGCAAGAAATGGAGTAAGTAAGGAATGTAATACACGAACAAGTGATAAAACAATGGAAAGAACAATGGGAATTACAATAGGTGGAAAGAGGATAAGCATTATTTGCAGACGATATTGCTATGCTGTCTGAAAAATAAATAAGATCCAGAATGGGCCCTAAATCAAATTAATCAGAACATCTACAACGTGAGGATAAACAGAAAGAAGCCGTCGGTTATAACGTGCGATAAGAAAATATATAAATAATAAAATAAAAATAAAAATAGATGAAGTGTGAATAAAACAAATAAAAAGGTGAAGATATTTAGGAAGCATAATAACGAAAATAAAGCTATTCAAGTATATTTGTTCGTGCGAGGTAATCGTTGTCGTATTACGATAATTATCGCATGCGCTGTAGTATTACGGTAGTAGATAAATTCCCCTTTGCGTGTGTAAATAAATATATATAATTGCGTTCGCGCTTTCTATAGTGCGGATGATACGTGTAGGTTTCGTGTACACCCCCGACCCAACACATCGGTTGATGCGGAAGGTTTAATGTCGACTATCCGATCACCTCCGTGTGTGTGTGTGCGTCGTAGTGATAAAACTATAACGGATAAGACTACTCAAAGTTTCGATGCATTCCCGTCGGCCAGTACTGCAAACAACACACACCGACTAAGTACAGATGCTATAGATAACATGGCTACTGACGTCGCTGCTACTTCAGTCCTCCTATGTGTTCGATGAATACTAGTGATAACGATGCGAATTGTATAAACTCGGAACAATCAGGTAACCCGTTATTATTTAATACCCAAGCAAATGTTATACACGAAAAGACCATGTCTTTAAAAATTCCTTCCATTAAACTAATAAAAGACCGAGATCATCCGCAGTGGCAGATAGTAAATCACAAAGGAGCAAATAGAAAACGACAGTGTTTGTTGAATTTTTGAAAGGCCCTCCGACCTCCCCGAGCTGGTGTTCCTCAGCGCGAGACAAGTCTCATTATGCTTATACCACCGACCCGATCCTTCCAAAGATCTAGACGACTTTCAGCCAGTTAATCTGGTGGCGCGATTGAGGAGTCGCGGCAGCCGTCATCGTCCAACTACTTCACCTACCGGTATAGTTCTCGGTGTCCGAAGCCGAGCCGGTAAAAACGACTACTAACAAATAGTGAACTCGAGAGACCGAGCCACTGCCCCCCAACAAGTCGCCTCCGCGACTTGTCAGGTACTAGATGTTATCATCTCGGGTGAAGAGTTTGGCGGCCCTACTGCGGCCTGTATATAGCAAACTTCCTCTCCACTTTCTAATGCGATTCTATAAAGAATGCGCAGGAGATCTAGGCCAATGGACCAGGTAGACTTCTGACGGAAGAAATCTGTCCAAAATAGAAAACGACAGAGAGAAATTAATCCTTTATCACCGGGACCTGATAACAAAATAAAAATCAACACAAAAAATAGATTCTCAGTATTAAGTAAAATGGCCGACGACGAAATAACTCGTCAAACGAAAGAATCTCAAACTAAATCATCAGAAACTAAACCTCCGCCAATATTTATCCCTACAGTCGCAGACTTTTCGATGCTCAAACAAAAAATCGAAGAAAATGTAGACGCTTTAAATTATAGCTACAAAACTATTAATGGGAGTGGAACAATACAAATACTAACAAAAGAGATTGCTCACTATAGAGAAATAATTCAAACGCTTAGAACATGCGATGTATCACACGTACCAACTAAAGCAAGACCGTGCCTTCAGAGTGGTTCTACGAAATATACATCCTTCAGTACCTACAGAGGATATCGCTAGAGCATTAAGTGAAAAAGGGCATCGTACAAGAAACATATTTAATATTAAACATAGAGTTGATAAGCATCCTCTACCTCTATTTTTCTTAGATATCGAACCTAGTGAAAATAACAGTGATGTTTATAATATTCGATACTTACTGAATGCTAAAATTCGAACAACAAGGAAAAAAAAGACACAGTTGTACAGTGCATGAGGTGTCAAATTTACGGCCATACCAAATCATATTGTACTCGCACATATAAATGTGTTAAATGTGGAGACAAGGACATGAATCATATAAGTGTGATAAGGATAAAAAATTGCCAGCTACTTGTGCTCTATGCAAAATCACACGGCGAACTTTAAAGGCTGTGTCGTATACCAGGAAATAGTAAAAAGAAGGAATAAATCAACCGCTAAAGGAAATGAAAACGATGATACAAATAAAAAATTTAAATCTCTTCAAAATAATAGCACAACCTATAATATAATAAATGAAACTGAATTCCCATCTTTAGCGGTAAATTCCCAAAACAAAAGAACATCATATGCATCAGCTGCATCTACCCAAAATGTAACATATTGTAACAACACTAAGTCAGACCGAAATAACAGTAACATCGAATCAATTTTGACTAATTTTGTGAAAGAAATTAAAGATTTATTTTTTCAAGTAATGAATCAACAAACTCAGATGATAAATAACTTGCTACAGACTATAATGCCAATGGTTAATAATAAATGAAAAATAAAATTGATGTATTCTGAATCTCATTTGACTAATAAAACCTACTTCCACATAGCAGGATATACTACGTATAATACTCCACATCCAGATGGTAGAATGGTGCTTCAGTCATTCTAATTAAAAATAATATAAAACACCACGAAATATCTAAATACCAGAAAGATTACATACAGGCGACCAGTATACAAGTAACATCCGAAAATAAAAACATAGTTTTATCTCTGCTGTATACTGTCCGCCGAGACATAAAGTCCTCCAATATCAATTTAAAGAATATATGCAGACATTAGAAGACACGTATATCATAGGAGGAGATTATAATGCTAAAAACACTTACTGGGGGGGGTCACGGCTTATCACGCCGAAAGGTAGAGAACTACAAAAAGCTATAGATCAAAATAAATGTGATATAATAACAACTGGCTCGCCGACATATTGGCCGACTGATCAAAATAAAAAGCCAGACCTGCTTGATTTTTTTATAACTCGAGGATTATCTACATCCTATATCAAAATTCAGTCAGACTACAATCTCTCATCGGATCACTCGCCAGTTATTATGACATTAAATAACAGCATTATAGTTAGAAAAACAACTCCAAAAATACACACTGCCAACACTGATTGGGAGTTATTCAGAGAAACAATCGATAAAAATACAAATTTGCGTATACCTCTTAAGACTGAAGTGGATATTGAGAATGCGCTCCAAAGCTTCATTTCTCTAATTCAGGAAGCGGCGTGGTCCGCTACACTTCAAAAGCAGAAAACTGTTCCTGTAATATGTCATCCGAAAGAAATAATCGATGAAGTTTCAAAAAAAAAGAGAGCTATACGGAAACAATGGCAGCTATTCCGGAATCCACTACTTAAACGAGAATTAAATAAACAAACCAAAAAAGTAAAAAGTTTATTACAAAAATTAAAAAATGATACCTTTAAACAGCACGTAACTATCTCCTTTAGCATCGGATTATTCATTGTGGAAGGCAACCCGGAATTTAAAAAGGCCAAAGCTACCTGTTCACCCCATTCGTAAAGATAATGGAGCATGGGCACGTAATAATAAAGATAAAGCTAATGAATTCGCTAAATATTTGGCTAAAGTATTTCAGCCTCACACAGGTAAAGGGAGTTCATTAACAGAAGCTTATAATATGAACATGTATCCTCGAATTAAACTTGCTTCTCCGGGAGAAATAAAAGCTGTAATAAAAAAATTAAATCCAAGAAAATCTCCTGGTTACGATCTCATAACAGCTAGAGTACTAAAAGAGCTTCCAAGTAAAGGAATAGTAATGATAACATATATATTTAATGCGATAATTAGATTGAGCTATTACCCGGCACAATTAAAATTCTCACAGGTAATAATGATTAATAAAATTGGTAAGCCACCTACTGACGTAACGTCATACAGGCCTATCTCTTTATTGTCAGTATTATCCAAGCTATATGAGAAACTAATTTATAGACGCATAATACCAATAGTAGAGGACAATAAAGTTATTCCGGATCACCAATATGGGTTTAAATCAAAACACTCCACCATACAACAGGTGCATAGAATAACGAACAAAATAGAAAATGATCTTGAGGAAAGAAGAATATGTGACTCCGTATTCCTGGACATAAGTCAGGCATTCGATAAAGTTTGGCACACGGGATTGTTGCATAAAATCGGGAAAATATTTCTCCTTATCATTATTGCAAACTATTCGAATCCTACCTAAGCGAAAGGTACTTTCGAGTGAAGTATGACGATGAAGTATCTGAAATACATCCTGCTAATGCGGGAGTACCGCAGGGGAGTGTTTTGGGTCCGTTGCTTTACCTGCCTTATACTGCTGATTTGCCTAAATCTGAAAACGCGCTAGTTGCTACATTTGCTGATGATACGGCCGTTTTATGTTCAAGCAGTTGTCCTAATGAAGCGAATGAAATATTACAGACAAGCGTAAATCTCATCACCTGTTGGTGTGAGAAATGGAAAATTAAAATTAATGAAGCAAACATGTGACATTTACAAACAGAAAAATTACTACAAAAGATATTATTATGAACAAAAACATCGTACCAATTAAAACCGAAGTGAAGTACCTTGGACTATATCTGGATAGCAGGTTAACGTGGCCTAACCATAACTAAAAGAACAGAACTCAATATGAAAGTAAGGCGAATGTATTGGCTAATAGGAAGAAAATCGAAACTCAAATAACAAGGTGATACTTTATAAACAGATACTCATGCTAGTATGGTCATATGGATGCCAGTTGCGGTGATGTAGCACAAAAAGTAGTGTAAAAATAATACAAACATTCCAGAATAAAACTCTGAGAACACTTGCAGATGCTCCTTGGTACGTAAGCAACGAGACATTACACCGTGATTTAGCTGTACCATATGTGCAAGATGTCATTAAAAACGCAGCTACGAAGCATGCTGATAGGTTGGATAAACATACCAACTGGACAGCAATTATCCTACTGGATAATATGGAGGAGATTCGCCGGCTACAACGGACGAAACCACTAGATTTACTCTAGTTAATGGCAGGCTATGATGAAAAGCCGCTATCTGAACACTAACTAGCTACAACATCAATGGATGGGGCTATAAGTGACTAAATTGTAATCACCTATGATAACAACTACTGATAGCCTTCTAGGCGTAGATTATAGCAGGGATATAAAAAAAAAAAAAAAAAAAAAAAAGCTAAAATAGATAGGTCATATGTTAAGACACAATAGCCTACTAAAAAAAAAAAAACATTATAGAAGGAAAAATCTGGTAGATACAATCATGAAAGAAGCAAATATTAAGACCTATGCAAGGCGGACAGCGGATAGGAAAATGTGGAGAATATGGACGATAGGGGTTAGGGGTCGTATCAGTCAAATGACTGAAACACCCATTGATCGATTGAAGGAGTAAACAGGATATAAAATAAAGAATACGATTGCTATTGTCACTTATGAAAATGAAACTGCTTTTAAAATACACGAATACAGAAATTAATAAGAAATTGATTAAAACATTAGTGTGGAGCGTTTTACTCTTCATGGTTCGGAATCTTGGATGATAGACAAAAATAAAAGTCAGTTGGATGCGTTCGAAATCCGGTATTGGGAGGTAAAATGTTAAGAATAGCATGAACAGAGAAAATTAGAGTTTCCACTCCGCCAAATGCTTACCACTTTGGAAATCTGCTCTATAAATATTATAATTTTTGATGTAAAAAGGCTGGCCAGGTTTTAATCTAGTCTCTTGTAGACAGATAACTGTTGGTTGGTATAAAGTGATTAACTGTCGTAGTTCAAATAATTTAGTACGGATTCCATTAATGTAGAATTCTCATCACCATGATTTCGATTATTTATTCGTTGCAATTCATCCTTCAGTTTCTTAGTAAATGTGATTATTGCCATTTTTAACGATCTTTCATCCATTATTTCATAAATTACGTTTAATTGAGTATGTTGCTTACAGGCACATTTGTTAATCCCAGTTTACTGAATACTTTTGTTACTGATTCCATTTTTTTGAACTCTTGTAGAAGCATTTAAAGTTGTTCTATGTTCAGCATACGATGTTGTTCATTTATCATGTTTAGGAAAGGTAGTGAAGCTTTGTCTTTTTTCTTTAAATAACAACTTGATACTAAACAACTTCAACAACACTATAGTGGAAGCTGCCCGAAGAGCAATTCCGCGTTCGAAAGCAATAGTTAACCCTAAAAAGGTACCATGGTGGAATCTTACTGTTCAGCAAGCCGTAAAGAATAAAGTTAACCTATAAAAATTCGAAGACAAGTAGTTACTATAAACTATGGAGCAACCATGCTGACGAAGATAAATTATCCTTGGATCCGTTAGGCATTTATGGCAGCGAGGATTCGTGCAGATCTTGTTGACCTGAACCTCGAAATGACTGGATTACTCTACCTGCCACGGGAAAAGGTACGCTCGATCACCATGGACTACTACCGAAATGGAATGAAAGATGGATTAGTACCGATGCGGTAAATAAACTGAGGACGGTTAAAAAAGCAGCATATATCCTCTAAAGACAACGACACAAAAAAGTCGCATATATGAAAAAGTACCGGCTCGGCTTAGAATAGGACATACTAACGCATGAGTATATCTTCGGAGATGACGAACCTCCAGAGTGCGAACTCTGTGATGAGCCCGTAACTGTACATCACCTGTTACTGAAATGTAAAAAATACGATAATTGCGGAAGGCTGAATGTTATATCGAAAGAAGATTTGAAGGATGTTCACCGGGACGATATAAATACGTAAACTGTACGCGTATCTTATTAGTACAAATGTAATGCGTGTTGTATTTAATTAATACAAAATTAAGTGGTCATATCCGAAAGGCAATAAGTACTGCTGTTAAATAAATAAATGGAAAAAAAAAGTAAATTAATAACAAAGAATTATTTACACTAATTAAAAAACAAAAACACACAAAAGTTTATCAGAAAAATTAAAAGCAAGTAGATAAAAATTGATAAGTCATATTTTCAGACACAATAAACAGTTTACAAAAAATAATTGAAGGCACCATGGAAGGGAAAATATCGAGGGAAAGGCCGAGAATGAAATATATCAAACAAATGCAATAAGCAAACATGAAAAAATAACGACATCCGGAGAATTCTGACATTTCAAATTAGCTGTCCATCAATCTTAAAAAGAGGAGAGTTACGCATCTTCGAAAATTTAGTTACATCAATAGTATCGATATATACGTTTTTTATCTGTGTAAATATACTCATACACATACATCAACAAGGATAATTTTAATGTTGTAATAAAATGTAACTGCAATAATAACAGTATACGTAGGCGGTAAATTTGGTTCAGGAAGTAGAAACAATACAGGAGAAATTCTTCTGGATTTATGTTAACAGACTAGTATTAAGAAATATATGCTTCTAAGTTCTAAAACGTACAAGATAAAACCGCCCGATGACTTAGGCAGATATCAAATTATCTTGTTTTTTTTTTTTTTAAAAAAAGAGTTAAAGTTACTAAACGTTTTTTAATAAAAAATCATGAAGCTTTTCAGCGGTCATTATCAAGTGAACATACAAAAATAAATTATAACAATTATATTATAAAAAATATAAAATGCTAAAAATACTAATTTAGATGTACATTTTACAAAAATTATCAAAATGAAAAAACAGTATCTATAAAATAATCTGATAGCGAATGTGGTTAATAACACAACAAGTAATATAAAATTCATAAACAATAACACAAATAGACAAAAAAATAAAAAAATAAAGAAAAACTTCTGTCTGATAAAAAAATTTGTGAAATCTATAATATACTTCTTAGAATTAATTTCTCGTCAAAATTTCTCGTTGAATTATTAATATATATATATATATATATGTTTTTTAAAATTATTTTCATTCTTTCTAATACTTTTATATTTTTATAATGTTTTTCTGTATATAAAATTTTACAATTTGGGTGATTTTGCGTTTTAATTATTTTGCAATGTTTTTCAATTTTTCATCGTTGTTTGTAAATGAATTTAAACGTACTTTAAATCTTATTTTTAATTGTCTGCTTGTTTCTCCTATGTATTCTTTTTCACGTTGAATTCATATACACCTGAATTTTTAAATTGATTTTTATCTTCCATTTCATTGTTACTAATTGATTTCGATAATTTTTGTCGGTATTTCTTATTGCGTTAAATCTATGTTACGTTTGTTAAATATTTTTATAATTTTTCCGTATGTTATCAACTACAGTAGAGGGATATATTTATTATTGATTGCTATTTGTTTTATTATGTTTTTTCTTTATTTACTTTATTTTTGCACTATCGATAAGATTCCTGAAACTGGCTAATTTAAGCATTTCTAAATTGGCTAAATAATAGTACAATAGCGATATAGATATCAAATCAAGCCACACACACACAAGCAAAACTGCAGACAAACAGTGATGATAATTTGGTGATAGCAAAATGTGATTTGTGGTTAAGGAAAATCAAATAGCTACATTAGTAAATGATTACCGGAGAATACCGGAAATAAAAAGAAATACAAGTTAAGAAATTAAAACTCTATGTCAAGAAATAAAGGATCTGCTAGAAAATTTGAAAAATCTATAAGACACCAAAAATTAAAACCGAGAAAACGGTGGATGCATGAATAAATTTTCGAACTAATATAAAAAGTAAGTTAAAAAAAAAAAAATAATGTAATATAGTGTAAGCGGACATAAAAAATAAGATCATAGATAAATGCCGGAAGACAAAAAAAAAAAAAAAGTTAAACGAAAGGTGTGAAGAAAGAAATAGAGAACTAAAAGCATAGTCAAGGATAGGAGAAAAGAAATACCTGAATTGAAAAAACTCTATAAAACGATCGGTTTGAATTTAGGAAAACGGACGAAAGGGAATAAGAGAAGCGATATTGGCTTTAAAAATCCTACTGGAAAGCCGATCAGATGTAAACAAAGAGACCTATGTAACATTTACAGGTTTAGAGAAAGAATTCGATAACATCGATTGAAAATTTTGAATTTTCAAATACATATATAAATCGTAAACAACAATAATAGATGTTAATGGATACAAACTACAAGCTAAAATATGAAAAGCAGTAAGGCGAGGATGTCCTTACTTCGCCGTATCTATTTAACGTATGAATAGAAGAACTAATCAAATGGATGGAAAATAAAAATCAGAAAGAGTTAAAGTAAATAGGTTGCGACTGCACACGTTTCGCGGATGATATTGTTCTATCGGTGGAATCGGATAATAATATGAATAAAATACTTGCAGTTTTATCGGAAGAATTAAATGGAAATTAAATATTAATAAAAAGAAACACAAAAGTAACGAAGATCCGTACAAACACACTGACTAAAATGATAAACATAAAAATAGATAATGCTCAATTGAAACAAGTCATAGAAATACATTACCCACAAAGTGCGTTAATAGAGAATAATAGGAGTACTGAGAGATATTAAAAGACAAATAGGACAAGCCAAATGTGTAATAAGAAAAAAAAAAATTAAATATTAACGAATAAGAACATTAGTATAAAAAAAACAACAAAAAAAAAAACCACATGTTTGGAGTGTGCTCAACTACGGTTATGAAAATTGGCGTTTAACAGCCCGGGAATGAAATAAACTGAATTCAGCGGAGATGTGGATCTCGCACGGATTTTTTTCTTTTATTACTTCTAATAATTTCTAAGAACACCCCACGGCGAGTTCTCCTACTTGTTACAAGACTAAGTCCACGATCCTCGTCCTCTCCTCAACCTCCTGATGTCCAGCTGAGTATGTATAAGCTTATTCGCTAACTTCTTACGATGATGCTGCAGTCGTTGTAGATGTCTCCTAGCAATTTTTTCTATTTCTTTTCGTACTAGGCATATGCCCAGGTCCGAGTGAATTATATGGTTTATCATACAACACGGAGTTCGATGTATTTGGCGTAAAATTTTGTTTCGTAATCTACGTATTTTATCTGTGTTCGACTTTTTTTTGTACAACCTCATAATTGTACACTATACACATCCGTACGGGTTTCAGCATGGTTTTTTGTGTGTATGAAAGTATCCGATTACTGAGGATATAGTATCTGATCTGGGTCGTAGGAGCAACTGCATTTTTCTAAATTTTAGTTCTATCTCCTTTTTTTTTTTTTTTTTTTTAAATTTACGTGCGTTCTCCATGTTATTCGGCAGATAAACTCCCAAGTAATTGATACTTTGGTATAACTTGACTGTCTAGAAATACTCTGCGTGATTGTGGTGTGGGCGATTGCTGAATTTTGCCGGATTTATTTCTATCAACCATTTTTCGGTCCGGCCACTGATTTCATATACACGTGTAGCTTTGCAGTTTGTTAATGGCGAGTATCGTAGTATCGTCTGCGAGCGTAGCTATTTCAACTGCACCGTCTTTGAGCATGTCTGCAGTATATATAATGTACAGTAACGAAGCCAGTACATTACCCTGCGGTACGCCTGTTAGTATGTTGTGAATATCTGACTTATCTTCTCCATGCATTACGTAATAGATGACGCAGAATAACGAAAAACAACGAAACGTCTTGGAAAGAAATGAAAACGAACAATGAAATCCTAGAAGGAATGCATGAGAAAATAAGTTTTGTAGAACGACGGAAGATAAAACTGTTAGGACGTGGAGGTATTATAATTTTTTTAAAAATATAAAAGAGGTTACAGTTACAGGCAAAGGCTAAAAAACATCTATAATCAAGAAAATTGGACACCAGCTATGCCAACATTATGCGATGGCTACCGCGACAAGGCGTTGACCTTAGTGAATAAAATAACCGGATATTTGTAATAAGTAATATTAAGAATGTTCTAAAAGAAATGAAATTTTCGTGCTTGTTATTCGTCTGCTGGTAGAATTTTTCCGGTGAAAGCCGCCACGTTAACTGGACGTGGATGCAGCATGGCATTTTAAAATTATGGTCAATCAGTTTTCGATGCCGCGGTACTTTAGATTTGATCATACTTGAAGAATAAGAGAGATTATTTCTGCTTTTGATAGTAATTAACAATAAACCTTTCAGCTATTATTGTTTCGGGTTTCGATAATTCTATAAGAAGTTAAAATAGGTTTTTTTCTTTCGATACAACCTATAGGAATAACTTACGTTTATCGAACATTTCGGATATTATATATTTTAGTTCTGCGCACAGTTAGTTGACTTGGTTATCATTTTGTTCATTTTCGCAGGAGGCGATCTCATTCTTTTTCTGTACAAGGTTTTTTTTTTTTTTTTTTTTATTTTTCTAAACCATGTTTTCATGACGCGAACTTGAAGAATAAGGTTGGTTTTCTTCAATCATCTTGATCGACCGTGTGAGATCCGATTAGCTGGAATTTGTTACTTCTGTACAAATAAAAAAAAACCCGTTTGAATAAATTGATATTGGATATAGATGTGATTTTGTTATTGTTTTTTACAATTTACCGAACTAAGACGTTTTTTTATAGAGTTGATTTATTTTGGGGGTCGGTCCATTCTTGTAATTTCAGGAATTACGTTGTCTACATTTTGCCAGGAAGTATCTTTGCTAATATTTTTCAATTTTTTCTTGGTATCTTTATTAGGCAGCTCCCCAGCCAGCAGTAACCTGGTTATTAGTCGCACTTGGAGTCGATGACGTTTGTGATTATTTGACTGTTTTTGGTTGCTAATTAATCAGAGTTTAATTCGTGATTGATCTTTAGATTCTTGTAGGCGATTTATTTGTGCTATTTTTTTTTTCGTTACCATTGCTTCAATTTGAAGGAATGTTGTCGTCCATAATACTATCCCGAATAGTACGCGGTTAATTATTTCAGTTTCGGACTCTCTATTATCCTCTCACTTGATATCAAATTCTTTACACGTGGGAAATGAGTGTCATCCTTCTTCACATGCGGGAAATGAGTGTCAAGTGTCATCCGGACTATTTTAGACTGCGAAGTTCGAAAATTTAGAAAATGCTACACGTTCTTTCTACGTAATAATACGGGGGAACTTGGAAGATTTATACCGGACATATTACTTCGGATTTAGGTTTATTGACGCGAGCTCGCAATATGTGAAAATATATTGTCCCATTCGATTCACTCTTAATGTATAAAAATGCTGTATTATATGTAGAAAAAGTTCCTTTTTAAGGTATCCTTCTAAAATACTTAGCGCATTCTTCTGGAGGAAGGTTAAATTATAAAGTAGAAATAATTCTTACTAGAAGACGCTCTAAGATGGATTTAAAATGCGTGTAATCGATTCCAAACAAAATGTTAATATCGTTAGCGCATTCTTCTGAAGTACGAATAATTTTTATTATAGATCGTTGTTACTTTCTATACTTAATTTTTAAATTGACCAAGTTCTAAATTTCTGGTCGCTGAAATTACAAAAATAAACGAATTATTCGACGGTAAATATCGTAACGAATAAACAAAATTACCCTGGGGCTCGATTAAAAAACGACGAAACTACATTTGTTTAGTCGTCATATTTGCGATTAACCCTTTCAGTTTCATATCCCGCCATATGGGACATGAAATTTTAATGTTAATAAAAAATTTTATTTTATATTTTTTTTTTTTTTATTCCGCGATTATGCCATCTAGACTATCAAACTTTTGAAAAAACAGCGATTGACTTATGAAATTCCTTATCCAGCGATAAGGATTATTTTTGCTAAATATATATTTTAATGCCTATTGCTGATTATTTTCTGATTTCTGTCGAGCTGTCCGGTAGAGCAACAGCTAAAGTATTACAGTCACTAGATATTTCTTGTATTTTCTCTTTCACCGGTGTTACACCTAGATCCGTGTGCAATGTATTACATACCATGGTGCATCTGTGATAGTTCTTAATGCTTTATTTTGGAAGCGTTGTATTATCGCTATATTACTCTGCTTAGCACAGCCCCACATAAGACTATATAGGCTTTAGAATTTGATCGTACAATAACATTTTGTTCACCAGTGATAATTCGGATTTTCTTCCGATAAGCCAAAGCATGTTCCTAAACTTTACGTTTAATTCATTACGTTTTGCTATTATGTGGCTTTTCCGGGTTAGTTGTCTGTCTAAATGGACTCCTAGATATTTTACTGATTTTTTAACTGGAATTATCACATTGTTGATATGAATATTTTTTATATTAGAAATTTTTTTATTTGTAAATATTACACGGGTTGATTTTTTCTCATTGATTACTATACGCCACCGTTTGAACCATATTGAAATTGTATTAACTGCATAGATTGTAAATTAATTTCAGCATTAATGGCTGTATCATCCGTGAAAGTAGCGATTTCTGTGTTATTTGGTACAGGTATATCTGCTGTATAAATTAGGTAAAGCATCGGACCAAATATACGGCCTTGCGGTACACCGGCTTTTACTGGATGCAATCGAGATTCTTCATCTCTATATTTTACAACAAAATATCGTTCGACAAGGTACGATTTAAATAAGTCAAAAAACTGATATAGGAGGTGGCACCGGATTTTATAAAGCAATCCTTCGTGTCGCACTTTATCAAACGCCTGTTTAACATCGAGGAAAATTGCGTCACATATTTTCTTAGACTGCAAGGATTCTTCAATAATGCCGACAATACCGGTGGACTTGTTCCACTGTTCCGTGACCAACTAAATGAAATTTCTTAATTTTAAAAATATTTATATTAATACATTGAAAATTATCTCAGGTTCACCTCACCCAAGAGGCAGTATTGTATAATAAACATCGATATAAAATTTATAATTTAGTGTTAAGATTTTATAATGTATGGTTAATTAATTATACGACAAAAAGAAAAAAAAAAGCTGAGCCGATATCGTTGATTCATATTTCCGATTTATTTTCGAAAATTATATTCAAAATTAGTAACCGTTAAAAAATAATCTGTCTCTAATATTGACATCCTCGCGTCTAATCCAAATCCAGATTATGCAAACGCGGCTGTTCAAAACCACATAAACCGACTAACTAAGTGGGCACAGCGTTGACGCATATCATTTAACCCAGTAAAATGCCAACACATCACATTTACCAATCGGCAAGTAACGTGTCCAAAGTTAAAAATCGACGACACCGAAATTCCGTAGACAGACTTAGTACGTTACCTGGGTTATGGATAGGAGGCTGGCATTACCACGTGGCGCAGACAAGGAAATCTGTAATTACTCGTGCCAGAATGTTGCGACCGTTGCTGGGAAAAAAATCAGGTCTTAACTTGAATGTCAAGAGATGCATATAACAGTCATTGCGCCGATCTGGAAATATGGAATCGAGCTATACGGTACCACATGTAAAAGCAATCTATTACCAATACAGCAACAACAGTCGAAAATACTAAATCACGTCCGCGCCGAGATATGTTTCAAATTTAACGCTTCATAATGATCTTCTCATACCATCCATTCAAGAAACTTACGCTGAACAGTACAAGAGATTTTTCGATAAATTACAAAATAGCGCACAAATCCAAACATAAGCACAATGTATAAGATTATACATTGCCGGGCAATCCCTCGAGACGATTGAAAAGAAGAAAATGGTGCCGCGACGCCCTTCCTATTATCTAAATATAAAAAATCTGATTCAACGTGATTTAATCTTAACCTCAATCCTCCTAGGCTAGTCGACTCATTGGAGTCGTTGGTCTAATACTTAATTCTGTCTTTATTGTTTCCTATCCTCCTTTTACTTTCCTTTCCTCGTCTTTATTTCTAGCACCGTTGGTTGTGGTATTTTATACCGGTACAACGGAAAAAAAAAAAAAAAAGAAAAAAAAAATTGTGTAAATAATTTCTACCGCTTACATTATCTTTTTTTTTTTTGTTCATTGTACAGACAAAAATTTGCCATAAACAACGGCCATAGAAGGAGAGAGAGAGAAAGAAAAGGAGGAAATAAATCTAACAACTCCAACGAGTATGTCAGATTCTTATATGGAAGAAAAACAACGGATAACATATTCAGGTCGTTAATATCTAGCCTAGAGTTATGTAAACAATCGTTCTTCAAGCGATTGGAAGCACCGTCTCGTTCTTTTTAGTCTCTTGTTGGATTTAGTTGGTAAATCCACCGTAGAGACATTTTGTACATCAATGGATTAAACTCGCACTTTGTCGAAAAAGTTTTTGTACCGCTGAACATCGTAATCCACCACAAACGGAACCTTCAAGTCTGTATGCAGCGTGTAGTTTGACACGTAGTACAGATGTTATATTGTGCGTAATATCTTTGCCTCCGTTGAATTTTAAGAAGGTTACTGCTACACGTCGTTGTTCCGTATATTCCATAACGCCAGATTGGAACGATGATCGCGAGATATATGTTTTTACTGTGGCAATGGCCAAAATAGTTTTGGCACGAACCGAATTTCTCCTGTGCTCCACATGAACACACCAATCGTCTATCCATGTACATTCCAAGATTGCGTACAGATTCTACTGGTGGAATATTCGTGTTAAAAATTTTTAACTGGGAACAAGTCAGTAGTTTATTTAGTTTATTTGTAAACGTAATGTGTTGACATTTAGCTGGATTAAACGATATACGCCAAAGACGTGCCCATTTATCCAGTCGATTCAGCTGGTTTTGAACAGAGATGTTAGCATATGTGGCATCTGAATTAGATGCGAGGATTGCGATATCATCGGCATATGTAGCCGACAAAGTTTTGATTGGAAATAGGCAGGTCGGCCGTATAGATGGAATATAGTAATGGGGTCCCAGCAGGCTGCCTTGCGGTACAGAAGATCTGATTGAATGTTCTTTTGAAAATGAATCGTTTATTTTGACCACAAACGACCGGTTATATAAATATGATTTTAACAATAAATAGACGTCTTCATTAAAGTACTGCCTTATTTTATACGTCGGTCCAAGATGACAAACCTTATCGAAAGTTTGGCTGATATCGAGAAATACAGCGGAGCACATCTGTTGTTTTTCGAATGTTAATGAGATCGCATCGACTATGGCATTGCTGAATAGTAGATTGCTCCTCGCGGAAACTAAACTGATGGTTCGGCAGTATGTTGCATAACCGAACTCATCCGATTAAGAATAAGTTTCTCCAAAATCTTCGATAAAGCGGAGAGCAGGCTTATTGGCCTGTAAGAGGAAATGGCTTTTTTCCTATTTTACGAATCATGATAATAATCGACTTCTTCCACAGTTCGGGATAGTATCCCAATCTTAATATTGCATTAAATATATAGGATAGGATATATATTTTTTTTTTTTTATTAATACTTTATTATGCAAATTAATAATGTACAACTTGTTGCGTTTACAGAGGAGCAATACACTGCACCACCGCTTAGGCATAATCAGTGTACTGCTCCCCTTTACAATACTCAATAGTTAATAATAATATTTACACTCGCTTCACTCACAGTCATAGTATACATGGTATTCCCTTATAACTACTTCTTATACTAGTTAATAATTAAAATTATAACTTAGGTGTACTAGATGCATACATGTACGAATTATCCATAATGACACATACATACACATATACATATACAGAACTTACATTATATGCATAAATTTCACACAAACACCCCCGTACATACATGTACGCGTGCAGAAATACACTCGTTATATATATTACTGTAAAAGTTTTATCACGGATTTACAACGCAAAAACTTCAGTGACCATGGAATTCCTTATGCATTATATTAAAAGAGAATAATTGGAATTGGCAGTGTATTTGTCTTGTAGGTTAAAATTATTTTTATTGTAAAATCTTAAATGGTCCATAGCGGGGCAAACGAATAGTACATGGTTTGCAGTTTCTACTGCGCCACATTCACACTTGTCATCCTTACTTAACTTAAGAAGAAATAAATAAGACCAAAATTTTCCATGCCCCGTTAATAATTGGGTAGTGTAGAAATCAGGAGTAATTTTAATATTGTGTCTATTTAATATATTGGGGATTAGGCTGCGGGTGTGTCGGCCAGCATTATCTTATTCCCGTCTTTTTTGCCAAATTTCTAAGTAGTGTCGTTTTATAGCTTTCAGAGTATAGATATATCGAGTTCTGGTTTCACTGCGAGAATTTAGGTTGAATTTTGAGATTATGGCGTTTGTTTCTTCTATTAACTGCTCATTATTGAAAGAAGTCCACGTTTTTTATCGCAAACATGACTGGCCTTCTGAACATAAGAAAATCGAGAGGAAGTAGCAATAACTATAGATGAGCTGTGTGAAATTGTTTTATATCCCCTGCAAGCGTTTATTAGATATTTTCTTTGCATACGAAGAAGTTTTTTTTCTTTACTGTTTTTAACTTTTAAATGGTTTAGTAGGACGGTGGAGCAGTATGCTACAGTGTTTTCAATCAGTGATTTGTATAATACAATTCTGTACTTGTAACTGAAGCCCCATGTGTATTTTGACAGGTTCGTAACATTTAGCAGTATTTGGTATCCATTTTCAATATTACGTTATCAAGATGGTATTTGAAAGTTAATTTGTTATCTACGATAATACCTAAGTATTTAAAGTATTCAACTACCTTAATAATAGAGTTCTTCAATCTTATACTTTAATGTTGTTTCTCTTAAATTTAAATGAATTTGTGAAAAGCGTGACAAAACTTTTTTCAATTGACAATTTTAGTTTGACATTATCTAACCAATTTCCTAATTTGATTAAGGTAATCATTCGCTATATTTTCTAGTTCCACTTTTGAGCTTCCAGAAATTATAAAAATGAGATCATCTGCATATGCAAAGAGTTTTACATTTTTATTGTAGCATAATTTCAAGGCTCCATTAAAAAGTATGTTCGAGAATAGTGGATCCAGAACACTACCCTGTGGGGACAGCCCATACTGGTTTCTTTTCCTGCGGACGCATTACCTACTTGTAAAGAGACCTTCCTGTTACTTATGTAATGGTAGATGATATTCAATAATCTTTTATTTCCAACTAGTAAAATCTCTAGAGAATTAAACAGAGCGAGGTACCAGCAATTGCCAAAGGCTCTTTTTATGTCCACCGTTATAGTGATTACCTTATTTTTACATTTGAGATTTTTTTTTGTGTGTATTACATAGTTTACTGCATGTTCAGTTGACAGGCCTTGCGTGAACCCAAATTGCCTACTGTCTAGAAAATTTGTTCGCTTAATTTGACCCACAATTTCAATTTTTAATAGCTTTTCAAAAATTTTCCCAAATGTGTTTAGAAGACATATTGGGCGGTATGAATGAATATTGTTAACATCTTTCCCCGGTTTTTGTATAAGAATCACACTAGCTTCACGCTAAGCTTTTGGATAATAAGCTATTGAAAAAATTTTTTTGTATATGTTTTCAAAAAAATTATTGGATGGTGTTTGTGAATCAATTTTATTATTTTATTATTAATTTTATCAGGACTGGCAGCTTTATTATTTTTGAGATTTTTAATAATCATTGTTAGTTGCTCATTATTAATGATTCTGCCATATTTGTTTGGCTAAAATCAGGTTTAAAATTATTGAATTTATTTCGCAATGACTTATGATAGCTATTGTCGGCGTCTGTGTTATCGCTAGGAAATAAGGCGGAGAGACAATATTTTAGATTGTCGTTTGCATTAGTTATTTGGTCATTGTCTTCATTTTTAAATAGGGGAATGTCATTGGTTTTCTTCAGCTTACTGAAGGCGATTTTATAATGGTTTTACATAGATTTCCATGACTTTAATTTAGCAGATTTTATTTTATAATTTAAAGTTTTTTTGTAACTTTTGTAAACTAGTTCCCGGATTTTTCTCATAGTTGGGTCCTTTGAAAGATACGATATTTTTTTGTGAGTCGGCTATGATATTGGATTTCATCATTCCATTAGTAGTTTGTTTTAGATACAGTTATGTAAGTACTATTTGTTTCAATTTGTCGTTGTATATACTTTGAAAGATAATTTATCCATTCTTCACAAGACTCATGGTTATTTATGAAGTTGCAGCTTTGTACGAAATCATTTCTTTTCTGTTCGAAATTGTTAAGAATATTGTTGTAATTAACTTTTCGAATAAGACTTCTTCTTGATATTTCCATACAGCACTTGAATGTTACACGAACTGAATATGCCTCCCCAGTTTGGACTTTTAGTTCTTTTACAAGTGGTTGAGCAATTTACGAGGTAATTACAAGATCTATTACACTTTTTCAATTTGCATTAGTAAAGGTAAAGACATTTTTTTGGTTTAGAACAATTAGATTACGGGATACTAAGAAACTATGAAAAAGTTTTGTTTTCTTCACGGAGTTTTTAAGATCCCACATAGTAGATCTAATGTTCATATCCCCTGTGTACTCGTTTATAGGGAAATTTTGTGAGGATATCATTTAAAGCTTGTATATATATATATATGGTTCTAATGGTTTAGTTGGGGAAAAATATACATTTATGACTAAGAGGTTAGATAATTGCTATAAGGATTTTTATCAATAAGAATTTTTTGGTAATTAATGTCTGCTGAAACACAGATGGCAGCTAGACTATTGTTTATGATGTTGTACCCAGAAAGTCCGTTTAACTTATTATTAATGATGTAAGGTACCGAGATTATAACAAGTTTATAATTTCCTCTTAATGCATACTGGTGTAACATACTTTGCGCTGCGAAGCAGTGACTAACATTGTTTAATATAAAATTAATTTCCTTACTCATAGCGGTAATTTATGTGGGATTTTAACATTTCTTTTATTTTTACTACATGTGGACAACTACCTGGATGATGGTGTACATCTACGTTATTAATATTATTATTATTACTATTATTTCTTACCTTACTATTAACGCAGTTAGTGCACAGGCCGCTTTTAATTGTGTTATTTATTAATTCTATTTTTTTTTTCTTCAGATTCACAATTAGCCGCCTTATGACCAGACTTCCAGCATCGAAAACATCGGTTGATTGTGATGTTTTCATAGATTGGACATCGTGTCCATCCGATGTTTATTTTTTTCATTTTAAGTAAGATGTCGAACGATTTTGCGGTCACTTCGCACAATGCCTTCTTTTTGTTGCCAACAGTTATTTTGATGTAATGCGGTTCCTCCCCTGTTACATCCTTGATTACCGCTGTAATATCTTCTTTATTAACATCATTCGGAATATTATTTATAAATTTTTTATCAAGTTTTGACCCCAATACGGTGCGGAACTATATTTTTGGTTAGGTCTTCTCCTCTTTGACTTTAACTCCGTCGGCTTTATTTTTTATGCGAATACAATTTAAGTTAGGTTTCATCTTCTTATCCGAGTTTTCCTTTTTTTGTTGATTTCTTTCGTTTGAGTTTACGCTAGCCTTTGCTTTTACAATATTCGCTAGACTAACAGATTGAGTGTTAGTACTTCTAGTATCATCGTCATTATTTCTTGTTTTATAATATTGTAGCTCTGAACGTAATTTTTCATTTTCTTTTTTTTCAGCTGGTTTACTTCGGTACCTATAGTTGTTTGTATTCTTCTCTGTCCCCTTTTAGACGTATAAGCTCTTCTTTTATATTCAGCACCTCTTCTACCAGTAGGTTTATTGTCGATTTTATTAAAAATATCTGCTTAAACCCGTTTGACTACATTTATCGCACTTGTACGTAGGAATCTCTTTGTCTTTTAAACGTGCGCGCGAGTTCCGCAAGCACCCGCAAAAAGCGTTGCCAAATGTCTACTATTAAATGGTTTTGTCGCAAACAGGGCACTTGTCTGACGACACTACCATCTTCCCAGCGGAAAGTTAAGTCGCGATACTAATAAACACTTCTAGATTATATTTTACCATAAATTGAACACGAACGAAAAATTATTATAAAAGCAAAATTAAAGTTAAAATTATTCACGTATGCTTCACAGTTTTAAACGTGTAATTATATATATGTATACGTTAGAAAAAAATGGATGTTAACTATATAAAATTCAACCAAAGGTATAGCATAGGATAATAGATGCTTTCTTGAGGAAGATGCGAGAGAATTTCTCCTGTGATTTTGTTGATACCACAGGTCTTATGCAGTGGTGCTTTTCGTAGGAATGAGGGGAGACCTCTTTTGGAGAAAAGCTCTTAGTACTACTAAGTATGACGAGGTTTTCTTGACGCACTTTGTATAAGAGCTGAATGCTTCCTGCTATAATCGGGTTGTGAAGACGGTTTCAATACGTTTAGCGAAAGCTTCAGCCTTTTCTATATCCGTTTTAGCCCATGCATCACTCTGATGTTACATTGTTCCTCCGATTGTTTCGGTAGTTTTTTAGTAACTGACAAATAATAATTTGTCGTTGTTATTCAAAGTTTGTATACGACATTGTATTTTTATATTTTTTAATTTATTTCGAGATTTCTTGAAAATATTTTTTTTAATGATGGGTATTATGTTGCCACTTCTTTCTGGCTACTCTGGTTTCCTTTATTAATTTTCTTATTTCGATGGGTACATGAATATTGTTATTTTTTTCTTACATGCACGTTCGATGAGATCGGAAAAATTTTTGACTGCTAATGTCACACGTGTCCTTCAGTTTAACTTTTAAATTTATGTTGTTTTCGACTATATCTGAAAATCCAATTTATAGTTTTATTTGCGAGCTTTCATTGGCGTTGTATAATTTTTGGATTTATATCCGGACCCGCAACCACAGGACCATGATCGGAAGATCGATCCGTAAGTGTCCTACATTCCCGGTTGTACCTACGTAGGCTATTAATCATAAAGAAATCTAATATACGTCCGGAGTTCTAGTATGTAGGAGTCATCGGAGATAAGACGGTGAATGAATATTTGCTTGTATAGTTTTATACAATTTCCTACTAGATGAATTCGTAATTCTCGATTCCTATGTAGTGTTTTTCAGCACATATGAAATTCCTAGTTTGTTGAAAATTACATTCTGACTCTGACATGTGGAAAACCCCATGATAATAGATCGCAGCTAGTGAGAAATCATTTACAAGCGTTTCTATATTCACCGCTACGATTTCGTACGCAAACGTACTGTGTACAAAATTCTTGTATTGCTTATAAATATTTTCGACTAATACGATTGAACCGCCATGAGTCGTTCCATCAGGATGATGATCTGAATACGATGTATATTGACGAAAAACTGTTTCGGGTTGTGACATGCGTTTCTGTAATTAATGCAATGGCAATTGCATTGCGTTGAAGGAAAAATTGTAGTTCGTATCTTTTTTATGTAATTTCATTTGCGTTCCACAGAGCTATTACTAACGAATGGTGCGTGTGTAATTATAACTTTATTATCGATCATTATGCTAGTAATCGATGACTTTCGTCGAGAGTGATATCGATGGATTTATCGTACACTTAAGTTCGTTAAGGAATGTTGCTAGTGTTATTGAGAAATCATTATTATTAGTAGCCTAATTATTATTATCAATTATCCATTGTAGTAATAATATTAGAAGATTTTTCGTTTTGTATTTACACTTTGAGTGACATTCGCATAATATGATGTACGATTTGTCGTATTTAAATTTCGACTGCGATAATTATTATTAGGTCCGTCATATATGCGAATATTTTCCTCGGAACCGAGCATGAGAAGACCTTATGTTTTTATAAAATTGTACTTGTTGCTTGTAGACCATACATCCTCTATAACGTGATGGATGATTCCCTTCACATAATGCGCATTTTGCAAGTTCAGTTTTACTCTTGATACATGCTTTGGTATCACGCCTACCGGACACAGCGTATTGGTAGATTACTTAGCAGTGTGGCCGAATAATTGACATCTTTTTTATATTGCTTGAGTCGGGAGTCCTTTTTTTTGGGGGGGGATTCTTCAATTATCACTATAGTATTTAAGACGTTACGAATTTCGAATATTTTATAATCATCCTTCGAGAAAAAGAAAGAAAGAAAAACGTATATTTCCACATTATTAAGCATTACAAAAGAAAAAACAATAATCAGGACACTGCGTACCGTTTAAAATAAACTTACCGCAGTAACTATAAATATAACATGAAAAACTTTAACAACGAATGTTTAACATATATACAAAATGCAGGAAAAATAATACATAAAAAAAAAAACCCGCGATAAAAAACTAGACAGAGCGGACCGTCAAAAAAACGTTAATTCAAAACGTATTTAATATGTATTTAAAAAAGAATGTTATAGATAATTATTTTAACAGGCGATAGTAAATTATGCTTCGAGGATCGCTGGTCTACGAAAAACACCGAAAGAGGCTGTTTAGTTTTATAACGGAGAATATTTGTGACTTTTATCACCTCAAAACCTTTTTAATCAATTTCTTCCTTAATTTCAGTTGGATCCGTAGTGTGCTGTAAATTTTTATGTACCACTCTGAAAGGTTTATCTTCAGACAGAGAATATATATATATGAAATATATAATTCTTGTTTTTTAAAGTTTTAATAGTATTACGATAACTCGTCGGTTTTTTCGATTTTAACTTGAACTCTAGATACGGCCAAAAGAAATTTTCTGAAATTATTAAAGCTATATTTTTGACCATAATCGGTGGAGGATTGATAAAATTGTTTTGGCACGAACAGAGTTATTATTAGTTTCTCGTGCAGCAGTGTTAATCGACTTTAGTATCATCGAGATCCGTATCTTCCATGATGGTATCGTCTTCATAATTATCATCGATACTAAGAAATAAACGTTTCGTTTGGGCTTTTGGTGATAAATCAGAAGATCGAGACTGTTTTAGTATGCGGGGAACGAGTTTCCATAAATTATTTTCGTTCGAGGATAGTTGAATTGGACGTTTTTTTTTTTTTTTCGTTTTTTTTTTTTGTAAATTTGTCTGTCATACGGTTATCGGCATAATTTGATTTTATGCCTTCTTATTATTATCTTAAGGTTTCAAATCTACATAAAATAGCGGATAAGTTGTTTTAATTACATTTTCCTTGTTTCGGATTTTTATGGTCTTATGTTCGTTACGTTAATTGGTTCGTGGCCTCGTTCACGAAAATTGTCTTCGATCACATCGGTACTAGTAGTGGGGTGTATAATCCCCTTAACTTTAATAAGTTCGGTTTTTGTATTTATATTTCCCATTCGCGCACTCTACAATGAGCACAGCCTTTATTACAATTATATTCTAGTCACCGGTCTCCGCTGATAAAACTATGTACCTGTCAACTCAGCTTAAATATTTTGGTAAGTAAACATACATTCGCATGTTTTTAATTCCACATTCTAATTTTATAATAACAAAAAAAAAGTGATATGTAAAAATAATGAATATCTTGTTCTACTGCTTCTATTGTGTAATTATTTGATGAAACACATTTCGAAAATTGATTATTTTATGTTTAGAATGAAATATTTCATAATTTCTTGTAAGGGAAGATAAACAATATATTTTGTGTTTCCCGATTTTGCAATGATTGTGGAAGTATCGTATTCTACCGTTTCTACCGTTTTTTTGTAGGGTCAACTACCGCTTTTTACTTCAAAGCATCTGGCAACACTGCCCTTACTACAACCCGATATGGTCGTTCGGTTTTTAGTTTGTATGTGTAATACGCATAGTTATTTTTTTTTCAGTTCAGTCACTAATGCACGGAGGGGTAATCATCGGTATTATTAGCCGTAATTATGATATCACCGCTGTTGATAGCTTTGAAGGCAACATCTGCATCTCGCGAAGCATTTATTTATTGACTCGGCTAAATATATTAAAATTGTCTACGCCACAATTTTTGGCGGTAACTTGTTTTTTTTTTTTTTTTAATGTCTGCGCGTAATCCGCTTAAATTTTTGCGGTTTTAGGTGGAATTTGCATCTTGTTCGTGCATTTCCTGAGTTTGAGAAAACGTAAGATTTCCTTCTTTCAGCAGTTGAGCTGTCTGTTCAGTGTTGATGTATTGTGGCAACCGGGGAATCTATTTTTATTGTCAATTCTTTAATATGCTTGTTCGTAACATTTTTGTTTTAAATCATTTAGTTGTAGATTTTCGTAATATTACGCAATCTTTTTTTTTTTTATTTATTTTTTTTAAGTTTATTTTTGGTATCTCATTTTGATCATTATTCTGGGATAGTTGCCTCTTTATAGAGTACGAGTTCGCCGATTTTGTTATTTTTATTGGCAACGTTTCACGCGTCCTAATGTTATTTTCGTAGACTTGCGCCTGTGTCTGCGGAATAGTTAGCGTCGCAGGGCGCGATGTTGGTATTGAGTGGTGGACACTCATTAATAAGTTTACTCGTATTTATAAGCTATACCAGAGGGCTTTCCAAACTTATTTATACTGCGACGTACTTGGGATTTTAATATTTTTTTGCGACGCCTCTCAAGCCAGCTTCCAAAAATACCAATTTTAGTCGGTACTAGTCTAGTAACAGATTATAAGAAAAACACTATTTGAACATTTAAAATTTTTATTAGAAAATAATAACGAAAACGAAATATAAAAAAGGAAAATAAAAATATATATTTATGTAACCGTTAATGTGAGGGGTGCGCTTGCTTTTCTGAGCATAGCTTATTAAACCGGGGTTCCAAAATTGCCACTCTCATTTCTTTTTCTAAATTTATGTTTGATCTGTACTTAATTACCATAACTGCAGAAAAACCCGTTTCGCACAAAGTCGCAAATGGTAATAAAACCTTTATTGCTGCAGTGCTGATGGCACCGATATTCATGAGACACTGTGAGCTCCAAAATTCAAACAGTTTGTCCTTGTCGTATTGAAGCTTTAGGCTGGAATCACAGGACAATTCTATTAGTTGTTCTTCTTCCTCTGTTGAAAGTGACGATGGTGTGGGTGACTGGAAAGGGTTTCTGACCCAGTCTCATATTGATTTAGATTTTTGGGAAAATATTTCCCAAAGTGTTCTATCAATGATAACGAGTGTTGTTTAAAGTACATGTAATTTTTAAAGAGAGATCGAGAATTTCGATCGATTTTTCTTGTAAAATACTTTGTAAGGAAGGGAAACGATCAATTTCTCGATTTTCTAGTTTTCTCTTCCATAAGAGCAATTTTTTCTGAAACCCACTAATTTTATCTGCCAATTGTAGCATATGATTTCCCTTCGAACACTTATTAAGATCATTTAATTTGTTATATGCTAATTTTATTATAAACTCTGAATTAATAAAGTTTCGCGCATCATTATGTGATTCTGTATGTAGATACATGTAAAATTCATTTCTTAATTCGAATACACGTGCGAGTACGTTCGGACAGCTAACGAGCGTTGCAATAATAAATTAAGGAGGTATGCTCGGCCCCCATTTCTTCACAAAGTTTATGGAAAAGTCTTGATTTCACCGGTCGTGTTTTTATATAGTTCACTACTTTCATAATGCTATCCATCGCAACACCTAATTCAGGTGTATCTTCGCTGCTAAGGCCTCTCTATGTACGACACAATGTGTCCATTTTACATTTGGAGCCTCGGTTTTGATGAGAGCTTGTAGTCCTCCATACTGTCCAGACATCGCTCGAGCACCATCCGTACACACGCCACCACACAGTTATCCCAGTTAATATTATTTTCAGTCATATACGAATTTAAAATGATGTCAAATAAATCAGTAACCACTTCCGCATATTTTTCTGCAAAATAATAAATCCTCATATAAATTAGATTCTTGTACATAACGTACGTAACATATTAATTGAGCATCATCATTACTATCAGTCGCCTCGTCCAGTTGAATGGCAAATAAACCTGAAAATTTCCCTACAATTTGCTCATTAATATCTTCCGCCATGTCGCGAATACGGCGACTAATCGTATTGTTTGAAAGAGGTATGCTTTTTATTTCTTCAGCTGCCGATTCTCCAATCATCACTGATACCATATCAACCGCAGCAGGTAAGATCAGTTTCTCAGCGATTGTGTGTGTGTGTGTGTGTGTGGTTTCTTACATTTGGCAACACGGTGAGCTACCAAATAAGAGGCGAGTAACGCTTCGGTAGGAATTAATAAAGCCGCGGACTGATGTTTTAGTTCTCGCAATTTTCTAATCTCTTGGCTTACCTTGTAAATTACTATGAGTCGATTCTAAATGCCGTTTTAATTTATTAGGAAGCATACTTTCAGCCGCCAACACTTTATGACAACACATTGTGAAAGTTCTGCGTCCCTTTTAATAATGTAGGTAAATCCGAAATTCAAATACGGTTCGTCATATTTCCTATATTTCTTCTTTTTACTTAAATTAAAATTACTGCTTTCGTCTATATATTCACTTCGTTTTTTATTCTTTTGCATAAATTTATCCATCGTTCATATTATTCAAACACCGCATGCGTAATATAAAACGAAACCGAGAACGAAACAATAGTCGACCGAATGACATATGAACTATGAACTGAACAGAACACGCGTTAGTGCGTGAGAGCAGTGAACACGGTGGAGGGGAGCAGGCCGGTGCAGTAGCCGATATTTTGTCATCAACCTGTGTGCAATATGCGTTCACTCGATTCCGTTGAATTGACGCGCGACGCCCCTGGGACCACGACGCGACGCCCCCGCGCCGCACAGTTTGGGAAACTGTGAGCTATACGATAATTTGGAAGCCATAAGTGGCTGCATTGACAGTGCGAAGAAAACGTAGCGTTCCTTATATCTACTACTACTACTACTACTGCTAATAATAATCGCGTACACAGAGTTATAGATAAGTTGATCAGCGAAAATTTAACGAATTCTCTTGATGTATGCAGAAAAAAAAAGTATGATAAAAATTTTAATAACTTACGAACCGGGGAGGGTTATACGAAGACCGTTGCAATAATCTTATAGTCCGTAAAAAACACTCTACGGCAATTCTACTACCGGACCAAACTTAGGAACACTTTAGTACAGAGCAAAACATAAAACGACCAAAACTTGAGACTAATTACGAAAAAAAAAAAAAACCCAATATACGAGTACAAAAAAAAAAAGAAAGAGAAGAAAAATACAAACAAGTATTTAACAAGTAGATTCGGTCCTCCTATTCGTACCCCGTTGTTTCTTCAATGCAACGGTTCATAAATTTGGTTCATAAATTTTACGCAGATACAAATTACATTCAACAGCAGTATAGCCACCTATAATATTCAATTCGTCTTTGCAATATCCGAAGGGTGTGGTATATTCTTTACTCCGCGCATAAATAGAAAGAATTACGGTACGGTAATCTAACTCGGACTTCGATATAAACGTACACCACATCGTAGAGATTTTTCTACGCGACGTGCAGATTTACAATCTATCCCGAGAACCAGTACGTAATTTCGTATCGTGATTATTCCTACATTTTTTTTTGTTTTTTTCTCGATTACGTAGTAAACCTTTTCGTCGTAAAAATAACGCGATCCTTAGTTATTTATTTATTCTGGCAATTTCGAAAAATTCATATTTATTAATTATTAAATAACTACAGACGCGGAATAAGATTAAAATGAATATAATAAACAGCTTAAAGTAAGAATTAAAACGATTACTATTAACAATTACAAACGAAAATGAACACTTAAACATAAGAGAATTAAAATTATTACTATTAACAACAATTCCAACGCGTAAATGAACAAGAAAATTCTATTTTTCACTTAAACATTGAAAAATTAGAATTCAAATGATTCGTAAATAAGCCTTTCCACCTTCCTCCACTATAGATGCGTAATAATCGAGAGAAACTGGATGAAATATGTGAATTTAGTTTGTTTGCTGGCAAATACTACAGAAGGGCCGAATTATGTGTGTTACAATATGTTAAACATTCTGACTGTTTCGAATAATTAAACTCAACATTTTGTTCGCCTTACGAATTGTGTTCACGATGTGAAATTTAAAAGTTAAATTTTTATCGAATAAAATATCGAGATCTCTTGTATATATATATATATATATATATATATATATATATATATATATATATATATATATATATATATATATATATATATATTTAACAATGAACCTTGTATACGATACAAAACAGTAACAGGGAGAAATTTTCGTGTAAATGAAAAATATGCTTACATTTAAACGTATTAACTGGTACATTATTAGCAACGCTCCGAGATACAAAGTTATCGTTATCTTTTTGTAGGAGTTTAGAGTCTTCTATATAAATATTTAAATGCGATAATAAACATTTAACGGTAACTAAAGTTTAGGATAACTAAATATATGTACTTGGGAGTTAGTATATCCTATATTGAAGAATTTAATGAAACGAGTCTATCTTACGATATAAAAATGTTATCGTATTCGCCTACACTGTTCGCGGTAACTGTCGATTATTTGTGGGGTTCGTTACGCGCTTTTATAAAATTCGTCCAGCTACTTTCGAACGTTTCATTCAGTCATACAGCTCATTTTACACTCGTCAGTTCATCGTTTACCCATTACCTGATTTTCATTATATATATATATATATATATATATATATATATATATATATATATATATATATATACATATATATATATACATATATATATATACATATATATATATACATATATATATATATATATATATATGTGTGTACGTCGGGATATCTCGTTCGGCTGATTATTTACTTAATTCAATCGACATCGAATTTTGCGAGTAAGTATGTTGTTTTCTTCATAATACAAGTACATCTGAAATGGTGAACTGACCACAGTCCATCCAATTAAATTTCTAGTTAATCTATTTTACAATTAAAGTTTGTATAAAGTTGATATTATTAGGACAAATGTAGGTGAGTTTTTCGGTATGTTATTTCAGTATAGATTGGTGGAAATTTTAAGATATATATCGCGATTTATTAATTTCATCAGTAGATGCGTATCAACGTGGATATTTTATTAGTTTGGGACGGAAAAAGATTTATATATATATGTATAAACTCATTTTTACACGTTCTACACATCAACGTACGCTATATATATATATATATATATATATATATATATATATATATATATATATATATATATGTATATAAAATATATATATATATTCATGTAAGTGTATAAATATGAATTATATCACGCGCGCTAGATTTCTAAAAATTTACATTAACCCTTAACTACTCGCACACTATAAAATTGCATAACTAGTTGCACGTTGGTACAACAACAGAGTAAAAGACATCGCTAGAATTTTTAATTATTTATTTATGTAAATGTAATAGAGGTTTATTTGAAAAATTTTCATTACAGTGTAAAATGTGTTAATTAGATACAGATTAATGATATATAAGAAAGTAAACACAATCAAACGACACAGTATCTAGTGCAATATGGAATATAGGAGAATATAAGTGTATCATCGCGTGAAAAAAGAAACATCATTATTATTCAGAATCATTACTAATTGAATTAATACGGATGTTCATAAATTCTTATAACACCGTAAAAACATTTTACAAATGAAACAGGTAATCCTCGACGTAATATTTTCCCGTAAATTACATTTTCCCTTTTTTTGTTTGCGGCAGTTCTACAGAATCTGTGTGGACAGTTTTCCTCTTCAGAGTCGGATAAATCGGAAAAATCAATCCAATACAATCATTTATAAATTGGTTCCATTTACCGGATGACATTCTGAACATAAAAGCACGTTACGACCTGAATTGCACAATGTAAACTTATATATATATATATATATATATATATATATATATATATATATATATATATATTTAAATAAATATAATTATTATGACAAGCTATATTTGAACATAAATGTAATTAAAGTTCATCATTTGGTAATAAAAATATATTTACCCTAACGATAGGATATACATAACTGGCGGCGCGTTGCACTCTTGCGCACAACAGGTTCGATTATTTATAATTATTTCGATACAAATAAAAACACTATTTAATGGCCATTATATGGTATATGAAATTTTATCGCTAACGAAATTGTTTAATCTCCGGCTGACTTTAAATGTCACGATTTTAAAAATATTCATTTAAAAGCATTGAAAATTATCCAAAGTTCATCATCTCTAAGCAGCAGGTATATTAAACACGTTGTATGAATTTTATTATTTTGTGTCGAAATTTCACGCGTGACTGAAAGGATTTTAAACAACTGAATTTTCCAAAAGTACACGCCATACTGATAGGTAACATGCAAGATCATTTCTCTTACACCTATAGAGCGCAACAGAGCGACTAGTTAAGGGTTGGTTAACGATTGGTTTAAAAGAATGCCGATTTACAAACGAATGAAACGAAGATAAAAAGGTCGGAATTTAAATTGAATTTTGAGATGATGGCGATCGTTTCTTCTAAATTAAAATAAAGGAGTTCGTGATAAACATAATTGTGCTACCGAACCGTTAGCAGCAAGTATAGAAATGCTTTAAACCGGTTTATACCACCCACACACACATATGCTTTTAAAATAATTTTTTTTTTTCATACTGACAACATTTTTCTTTACTGTTTTTATACTTTTACACGGCTTAACAGGATGGTGCGACAAAGTGTTTTGCCTACATATTCGAAATGTTTGACTCCTTTAAGAGTTGTCAAATTTTAGTTTTCTCCAATTTGATTAATGCGTCGTTCGTTACGTTATTATCTAGTTTTATTTTCGAATTACCGGAAATTATACGCTCTGCGTGTGCGCTTAGATTTAATATTTTTATTGCAGCTTAATTTCAGCGCTCGATTAAAAAGTATGTTCCGAAATAGCGTACTCGGATAAGCGTAGATGATAGATAATAATTTATTTCCAAGTAACGAGATCTCTAGAGAGTTAAACAGAGCAGGATACTAACAGTTGTCGAATGCGGCTTTTATGTAGATTGTTACGGCGTGATTATCCGGTTTTAATTAAACGTATTCCTTTAAACGTACAGTGAGGATGACTTGTTCGAACGTTTTGCGATGATATCAGTTAAAGCTGGTAAATACGGTTGTAATCTGTAGAAAAATATATATATATATATATATTTTAATATATATATTATACTTTTTACAATCTGACCCCCCTAGGTCATTTAGCAAAATTTTTGACCATGTAATAAGACGAAGGAGAAGCACCCAGTAATGCTCACCAAGCTGCTGCTACCTTAAACAAGGTCCAGAGGTTTATTATGCCTCAAACTCCTGGTGTCACTGGAGGTGTTCGGCAATCTTTGAGCTAAGGTACTAGGATGACCTTCCAGTGTAAGTACATGTTTTCGAGCGTACTGTTTTATAACATCGGACACATACGGACGTCTCTATGTAGGGCTGTATATTTACTGCACCTATCATTGTTCTTAATATTTTATTTCGAAACGTCTGTAGCACCTTTATATTTGTATTTTTTGCACAAGCCCATAGCTCTATTCTGTAGGTCCAGACTCTGGCTTTATATACCAAACACTTATTGATTAATGAGAGAACCCTCTATTTCTGCCTAAATTTCATTTTTCTAACCCGCATGTTAAGTTCCTTCTTTTTTTTTGTTGTCTATATGATCTATTTTAGACAAAAAGATATATCGATGACTAAGAGACATTTCGTTAAAACGTCTTTTTAAACATTCGAATACAATATGCAAAACGATTTTTCGACGGTGACTACAATCACGGGTCGGATTATTAACTAAACCTTACTTCGATTTTATATCTCCGCATCTGTCGTGTTCCATTCAAATTCGATCGAGTAGCGCCCATTCCCGTCATAGTAGGTCAAACGCATTTGACCGTTTCATTTGACACATCTCTATCGGTCTGTATTTGTCGATGTCCATCCTTCTTTCCATTTTTATTGCATGCCGTAATCGTCGACGATCAATTTTTCAACTATTAGGCATGCGGGTTTTCTTGAACTCGCACGTTTAGTCTGAATTATATTCTGATGTAAAAATTAAGTCCGGCATCAGTTTATTTTGGACGGTGCGATATTTACCTTGTTTACACTTTGTGTTTTAATTATGTTATTCCCAATAGCGTCTGGTACAATTATAGATTAATTTTTGGTTCCTTTTCTTCTTCAGACAGTTTCCTAAGTAGTTACCAGCCTTTCCTACTGAGTGAGTAAAATTTATTTCAATAGTAGCTTGATCCATTTACCTGCTTTGTTCAATTTCGTGATGAGCTTGTTGACAATATCGTCATATTTGTTTCATTCCGGATTTATATAATCTTCGAAATCCTGTTGGGACGCACATCTATGTCCATCTAACATTATTGTAAGCGTGTTTAATTTGTTCGCACGTGCAACTACTAGTATAATGTACATAAGATATGTGCGTGCTCTCGCATTTATACATCTAGTAAAACTAAATGATTGAATTAACACACACTATCTCATATAAGAGTTAGATAAGTTTGAGTGAAATTAGTGCGCAGTCCGCGAAAATGCGAGTGTACAACTTACTATAAAGTATTATAAAGATGAAGAAAAAGTATGAAGCTTTATTTCATTAATATACATAATAAGGGGTTCGTAGAGTTAAGTAATACCTTATATACCTTAACCGTTTAAATAGTATTACTAAATCCTAGATTAACGAGACAAATGTTAGGCTACAGGAAAAAAAAAAACAAAAAAGAAAAAAAAACCTGCAAGAAAATAAATAAAATATGGTAAAAGAAAAAAAAATACACGAACACATTATACACACGTACATACACGTGCACACATACAATATTAACTACGTAATAAAATATTTGAAGTAGACGCAAATTAAATAAGTAACCTATGCTTTATTCTACGATGTTCGTACACAAAGCATGGTGAGGATTTATCGTAATCACCTATGAAATTAATTAAATTATTTCGACGTATTCGACACCTGTCGTAAAATTTTTTAGATAATTTATTAATATAAGAAGATAGAGGTATAACAGGTTTTTAATATTCCGAGTGCATATCAGAAATTTTAGTATGACGATCAAGTATAATTCTGCAACAGTGATTTTGAATCCGTTGTAATTTTTTTAAGTGTACTATCTGAAACCGATAGCCAAACAGGACACGTGTATGTTAATGGGGGCCGAATGATATGTGTATATAATAATTTTTTATTAACGACGGATAAATACGGTGGTCGATTTGTTGTAAGTACACGGATTGCTTTATTATCAATTATATAATTAATATTATTATTGAAGGATAGACGAGAATCCAGAATGAATATCGAACTTGGTTTCGCCAGCGAATACTTTTACCATCAATGTTAATTTCCGCTGAAGGTAATTTTCGTCTCCTTGTAAAGGCTTCAGTTTTATCCGTGTTAATTTTTATCCCCCACCCTCTATAAAACTTAAAGATGGAGCTAGCAGCCATCTGTAATCTGTTACTTACGGTATTTGGCCTATAATATTTACAATATAATGCTAAGTCGTAGGCATATAAAGCACCAACAGCGTAAGGTGTAATTATATCATTTATTAACATCAAAAACAGATAAGGGCCTAATGCCCTGCGGTACACCTGAACGGTAAATATGATAAACATAGAACATTCTATTGCTTAAATAATATTTAATTTGATTAAATATAGGGAAAATTTAAATTTACACAGTAAAGTAGTAGTATACTGATTATACACCTAAATTGGCTGTGTGCAGTAAACGAAGCAAAATAATATTAATTTGAATAATAATATATCGATGAAAAAAAAAAAAAATTGTTATAACGTTCCTCACTTAGCTTTCTGAAAGTTCCGTCTGGGTCTAGGCATCGATTTCACGTATGTGGTTCTAATGGTCACCCTGATTACTACTGCACGATGTTGACTGTGTGAAGAAGCCTGCGAGAGATGTGTAATTAGTATGCTACATTAATGAGTGCCATTTCGAGCTGTACAACAGGAACACGTTTGAATCTGTCTATCCACTCAGCTACTGCTTTTTCGTTTGGTTTTTTAAATACCGTAAGCCCATGCAGCGTACCATTGAAGTCACCCGTTGCGATTTTTGATGCGAGCAGTAGAAGCAACATTATGTTGTTTCTAAAGGTTATTACATTATACTTAGCGTTTGAATCGCGATTGTTATTATGCGGGCACTATATTGATCCGACTCCGTGTCAAGACTCCACGTCCATCCTTCCTTCATATACGTTGTTATCCCATACATACGATGGCGGAAATATAATATACCCCGATTTTTCCAGATACTGCCAGGAAATGGCGCGCGTTTCTTGATAGTATTACGTATCCATTATCAATCTAGAGAGTCGTTCACCTTGCGTCCTGATTCATATACATCATCCGGTATAAATACCATAAGGTGCACTACGAGGAAGCGCATATTGATGCATACCGTGTTGTTGATAAATTTGTGTATTTGGAATCACTTATTACAAAGGATGGATGCTCGACTGAGGAGATTAATAATACACAGTAAAGGTTAGAGCGCCACATGTCAAAATCTGGAAAAGCCAACAATAATCAACAATGAACGAGACAGTACGCTTCGTCGAAAGAAAATCCTTACGTTGTCGGTAATTTTGTACGCATCAGACTGTCGGACGCTTAAAAAAAAAAATCCAACAGATATATCTAAAGTATATCCGTGCATTCGAAATGTTAGCGGTAAATTTTCAAAGTGCACGATAAAAAGCACGAATTCGACGATATTAAAAAGAAAGTTCAATAGCCCGTTTTTGTTTTTTGTCGTATAATGCGATGTACCGATCTAGAGACAAACTGATTGTTGGAGGATTGATCGAAGCTCGCTGGAATCACGGCGCTGCGAAGGCTAGATAGAATTACTTTCACGAAACACAAACAATATCGCAATCAAGACAACGGCTTCTGTTCCTTGTTAATCGCAAGTTCTTCCTCAACATTAACAACAAGATAATCCTCTATAAAGCACTTATACAATACTTTGTTACGTTTGTCCGGCCTGCAGTTCTATATCAAAAACCACCTTTAATAAATTACAAGTCACTCGAAATAGACGCCTCAGATGTATTCACAATTATGCTAGAATCGACAGCATGCACGAAGCTACTGACCTGTCCTATATTAGAGATTCTAAAGCCATCGGCTTGCTTTTTTATTAAATGCTCGTTAAAAAATAAACGAAATCGTCTCGTCGATTGCCAATTACGATTCTAAGCAATTTCGTTTTTCATGTATTCCAAATATAAAAACAGACGATTTAAACACGACAGAATGTAGATTAATTATAATTAATTTATTTATTAGAACTCCTTTATTTTAGTAAGTACACGCGACATATCACCGACTTTTATATTTTTTAACATAGTACTAATATTTAAGAACTCGCGATTGCAATAATATATTTTAGCAGTTTTAAATTCCTATATTTTAAAACAATTAGAAAACTTGTTTATTTTGTAGCCTTTCATTTGCTTCTTTTCCTGCAGCATTTAACGTTTTGTTTTATTTTGTTTATTTTCTTACCGTGTCATTGTGGTAAGTTGTTCAATATTCGTAATCCATGTTACATTTTTCTCTTATGTTTATAACTTATGCAAATATATTGTCGTTAATATTGTGCTAATCATTTATTTTATTTTTTTCCAGAAGCGAAGAATTACAAATTATCAGCGACTTATCGAAAATTTAATCGAACATTCGGTGTTATTGCAGCACTCGAAAATGATTACTCCTATATTACTGTGTTCGATCGTGTGGTCGTCAGTCGCCTTAGGTAAGTAGTTAATTTTTATCATACGGACGCCAAAGGATGTTTTAAGGTAACGTCAGTTTACGTAAGAACGAATCAAAAAAAGAAAATCTATAAAGATTAAAAATACTTTTTTATTTTTCTCTCGTCAATTGCTACAACTGTATCCGACAAATCGAACACACACTCACTTGCATAATATTCATTTAGCCTGATTTCCACTCTCTGCCTCACTTTTATATATTATATAAAAAATGTGAACGCGAATAGGATTGAAAGTAAATTTACATAAAACAAAAATAGAACACCGGAAAAATTATACAAGTAGCGATAAGAACATATAGAGATAGTAGATAGACATATCTTATTACGCTTTCTCTCGTTAGGTAGACCCGAGTATCTATAAGAACTTCAAAACTCGTGAAGATGCTTGTTGTAATCTATCACTAATTGCGCGTGATATAAATGAACTACAGAATAAAGCTGTATCATCAGCATAACGAGCAACTTCGATGTTGTTTAATTTGAGAAAATCGTAAAAATAAAGCGAAAATAGAAACGATATCCTAAGACGCTACCCTGAGGTACACCAGCTAGACATGCTAGAAGAACAATTTCAACATAAAATATCCTGTTACTTAGCTTTGTACAAGTTTAACCAAATACGATGGAAAATTACAATCATTTTGTATATAATGCCATTGTGACAAGTAGTATCGAATGCTTTAGCGATGTCAAACATAACCAGTCCAGTGTGCTTATTACGAAATTATCTGTAATGTGTTCCGCGATTCTCGCGATTTGACGAGTAGTAGAATGAGCTGGCCTGAATCCAAATTGTACTTTAGGAATAATAATAGCGTACTCATATTTAGCCTCTTTAAAATTATTTTTTCGTAGAATTTATTTAGATTACCGAGTAAAGTAATAGGTCGTATATTATTGATGTTAGAAGAATCTTTCCCAGATTTTGGAAGCGCTATTATTTTACCAATTTTCCAAGTACGTGGATAGTATGCGTATTTAATCATAGCTTTAATAATATTAGTAATCTTATAGCTTTCGCAGGGAATCTTTTAATTAATATAGAGGAAATATTGTGTTTTATTTTTTAACAGTTTTATACTAGCATGAACCTCTCCCTAGGTTTTGTATAATTAATACCGGATGAAATTTGATTATACTTCATAAACTTACAGATTGTACTTCTAACTTTCTTAGAATGATAACAAGTTCCCATGAGTGCGTTCTGGGCATGCACTTTAAAATAATGGTTAAAGTAATTCTACCTTATCAAAGTCTTTGTAAGCATAATTATTTGTAACAGTGTCATAAAGTGGAGGAAAAGCTTCGTGTGATTTATGATAGTATTTGCACACTTTCCGCAGACTGTTGTTTTTAGTATTTAGTGTAGTTAGAAACTTATTAAACTTATTATTATTGCGGTATTTTAACATCGCCCGTACCAATCTATTTAAGAAGTTAAGAAATTTCTTAATATTGCCAAGGCGATGAGTGTTGCGGTGTTATTTATATAAATTCTTCTCGCATAATTTTTAAATTTAATAATGGTAACGATGTAATGCGGTGCCGAAGTTAGCGACAAATTAGTATGCATATTTTTAGGTACAAATAGATCACAGTGGCTTCAGAAATTAAATTTGTATTTCTTTTTGATTTCTAATAGACTGATTCAAATTTACATGTTCAGAAACATATCTTTTGAAGTCCAATTAGCATTACGATAATTATAAGAGAACTTATCCTGAACGAATTGATCGATATAAATAACAGTATATATTGGATTATGGTCAGAAGATAAGCAATTAAGTGACACAACAGTATAATATTCACATTCTTAACCGCAGCTAAATCTAAAACGCTAGGTTTGAAATTTTGGGGACAAGGAATGTAAGTAGGTTCCCAACGATCTGAAGATTGTTACGCATACAAACTCGATAAAGAAGATTACCTGCTTAGTTATTGCTAAAACAATTCCATATTTTATTTCTAGCATTCAGATCCCCTACAAGAATAGTTTTGTTGTTAGAATTAGTCGAAAACCGAATATCATTGGTAAATTTGCATATCATTCTTGGAGGTTTGTATACTGCATATATAATTATATTATTCTTATCGTGTACATCATTATTAGTACGGAAATATATACCAATTGCTTGCATACAGTTTAAAGAAGGTATAGGAAGCAGATTATGCGGGGTATACCACGTCTTACCAATAAGGCAACTTCCACTCTTGCGACATTTATTGTTTCGATAAATGCGGTACCCAGGAAAGTTAAGTCTACAAGATCCATCTAGCTTGGTTTCCGATAAGGCTATATGATATCAATTTAGTTGTTAATTATAAAATTATGTAGTTCCTGATGTTTATTGATTAGAGAACAACAGTTCCAAGCAACTAGTTTAATACCAGGTACATTAGACATTCATTAATAATTTAATTAAATGTTGAGCGAATATTTTTATCGCTAACATTAATTTGCCAAAAACATCGTTAGTTTTACATGTTCTCAGTTGATTTACTATAATTTTAGCGACATTCAATAATTTTCTTAAATTAACGATCTTAAATAAGCTAAATATTAACGATATGTTCGAGGAATTCTCATTAAATTCTTCAGTATTATCTTGCTGCGTGTTATTTGTACCACGTACGACATCAGCAAAAGTACCTATACTCGGTCCAGAAAATTTGATTATTACTTACGTTACGTATTACACTCGCCCGATGTGATGTACGTTGGACAAAACTTTGTATTTTAGGACGGTCATTTGAACTTGCAATCTTGACCACAGTTAGCGCAACAGACTTTATCATTTTTTTACATTATTTAGTACTGTGATTCTTAGCGCAAATTAAACATCTAGAAGTTAAGGTGCAGTTTAATTGATTAAACCTTTGACAGTTAAAACATTGCAGAATATTTCGTTTAGGTCTATATTCTTCCCATGTAATCATACAGTGAAGAATTTTTTTTATCTCAAAGATTTTTCGAATGTTTATATTATTACGGAAATAAATAAGACATATTGGTAATGAAATTTGTTCAACATTTCATACGTTATGATTATTTTTTTTTAAATTGCACAATATTATCAACCTTTACGTCGGGAAAATTTACGAGTTCTCGTTTGACATCGTTTGCGTTTATACCGAACGGGAGACCTTTTAATATCAACTTAACAGGCTTGCTATGGTTTGGGCAGATGCGTGTAATATTGTATACTTTTTCGCTCAAATATTTTAACAATTTGTCGTAATCACCATCTTCATTCGTAAAAATTAAAGTACGATTACCTCGAATTTTAATGCTGAATTTCTTGTTCGAATTGTTCTACAAACGTACAATAATCGACCAACGGAAGACTAAGTATTTTAATCGGTGGAAATTTTATCGATTGCTGTTGTTGATGCACAGCATGTTGTACAACAGCTTCGTCAACTTCGAGTGCAGCGTACCTGTTATTAAGTTTCTTTATTCCTGTTACGAACGACGTAACCGGTACTTTACCAGCTGTATTACTCTTTCCTTTTCTAGCCCCTTGTTGCCGCCACGACACCGTCATTTCTCTGTCATTCATTACCACGTTATTATCGTCGTCGTCGTAATTATCATAATCTTCAATAGCCATTTGATCAACCCAGCTAGCATGAGCCTGCTGCTGTTCTATCTCGCTATGAGACGAGCAAGCAGCTTTTGAATTGGCAGGGAGAGTGTGGTTCATAGTAGCGCGAAACCTACCACACCACGTCCCACAAACACACACGAACACAATATATTAATCGATGTTAAATTAAACGCGAAAGACACAAACTTCGATTAACGATAAAGAGGAACTATCTACACATAGGATAGCTGAATCATCAGCAAACGTTGCCACTTCAACATTTGCAGGAGTGGGAATATCTGCCGTATAAATTATATAGAATAACGGCCTCGGTACGCTCCCTTGAGGTACAGCTGATCTTACATAAATTTGCGATTTTTCTTCACCACATTTAACGTAAATGTATAACTTCCAGGTAAGATTGTAACAGTTTTGACAATTGATATGGGAAATGATGTTTGATTTTTTGTACTAGCCCTTCATGTCAGACACTGTCAAAAGCTTGACGTATATATCTAGAAATATCGCATCACAAACATTTCTTTCTTCCATGAATTTTTCAATCATATTAACTACCCGATAAACTTGCTCGACGGTTTTTTTTTTTTTGTTTTTTCTAAACCCGAATTGATGATCCGGTATTATTTTTTTATACTCCAAAAGTGGTAGTATTCTTTTTATAATTAGTTTTTCATACAATTTGGAAAGCATGGGCAATAATGAAATAGGACGATACGAGCTTGGTTCTGTTGCCGGTTCGTTTGGTTTTTTAACAACCGCAATTTGTGAAAATTTCAGTTGGATTGGACAGTATAGTCTAAGTATAGCATTGAATATACAGGTTAGTATTAAGCTTTTTCTAGGTAGTTCTTTTAAAACTCTCGCTGAGATTAAGTCGTAACCTGGCGCTTTTGTAGGATTCAATGATTTATTTTGTATTTCACCTGGCCATGTAAAAGATACATCGTTATGCGTTAGAATTATTGCATGAATTTACAAGATGTGACTGAAATGTTTCAGCATATTATTTCCCAAATACTTCAGCTTAAATCACTTCGAGCCCAGCTTCTGTCTTGTTTTCTTATCGGATGAATAAGTTTTTTTTAAGCATTTTTAAATTTCTCGTTGCCTTCCATAAAGAATAATGTGCGATTAATGGTGATAAATTGGCATGATGTTCTCTAAATGACTTATTTTTTAGATCTAACAACAAACTATTCACCCTTTTGATCTGATTATTTAGTGCAGCTTTATTTTCAGGATGTCTGCACATTTCCGTAATTTTCTCTTCAGGTTAACTTCTTTCGTAATTTCTTCAAGATAGTAAATAATTGATGTCGTTAACTTTTGTTGTAGTTGCCCGTGCTGTTTGTTGTACTATTTCAATGATGTTCTATTTTTTTATTTTGTTTTCAGTGGCATTTTAAAATTTGTCTTATATTCTAACTGTTTACGAAATCCTTGTCAGTCGGTGTATTGTGCAAGTTTTGGTTTCCATGATTTCTTGATTATATATGCTCACTATGAGCATTATTGGAGAATGATCAGATGACAAACGATCATCATTTATGACATCAAGAAATATTCAAGAAAAGACGTTTACTATGAAAATGTCAAGTAGATCCGGTAGTTTATTAGGCCAGTACGTAGGTGTTCCTCATGAATGAACGGTACTGTGTGTTTCATCAATTGCCATTTTTAGTCTATTTCCCCGGGTTACAGTTATTCTCAAAACAAAATAAACATGTTTGGCATTGAAGTCGCCTCAAATTATTTACCTATTGTCTAATGTTTCGAAGAACCCAGTAAAATATTTAATTCTCCGTTATTTGTTCAACATAGCAGTGGTAATAGTCTGTATGACATTTTGTTGAGTAGTTGATTTTGCTGTTGCATCATATCGAAAAAGAGAGTTTTGATTTCAGTGAAAAAAGTTTGTAACATTATTGCGATACTATTATTATTTGAGCTCTCACTGACTTCGGAAGTTCTACTTATTTCCTGCTTGTGTCGTTGATCTAGGGTTTGAGCATAACTTAAGCGATGTGTTGGCTCTGGTCCTTGATTTTTGTTAGTTGTTTGTTCTTGACAGATCAAGGATGGTGCATGACTGTGCTGCATATTATTGTCTATATTACTTTTATTATTATTTGTGGTAAACCGTTATATCGGATGTCTCGAAGTTTTTTATATACATCACAACGCTTGTAATTCGACGGATGGTTACCATGACAGTTTGCACATTTCGGGGTTACATCCTCTTTTTTATTACATACTTTAGAAGCGTGGTTTTCACCGCATTTAACACATGCGTAAGCCCTATTACAATATGTCTTTGTGTGACCGTACCTTTGACATCGGAAACATTGAGGGATGATTGTGTTTTGTATATGTCTGGATTATTTTCTTGTGGTTATAAATCAACATAAAATAGCGGCAGTAGTTGCTTTGTCACTCTATGTTTAATATTGGTCACTTTATGCCCGTGTTCTTGTAAAGTATTTTTAATGTGATCTATTTCCACAGTATAGGTGCCTACTCAGAAAACTCCTCTCAGATTTAATCTGATAAGTACGATGTTCGATTCCTTCTTCTCTGAAATATTTAATTAATATACGGTAACTATCTATGTTTTTTTACTTCATCTCAACTCTTTTATCGGTTAGAGATCTGTAATGGATATCGCCAGTTGGAATGGCACCTGTGATATCTGTCACCATTTTTGTATAATTCACCACCTCATTGATGATTATAGCGTTTTGGACTTTTTTCTGGACACTGAAGGTTCGAAATCTTCCTTTTCACTATCATCATTATTTACTAAGCAAGCGAATCTATTTTTATTTTGCTTAATTAATTATTCTTTCATTGGTCTCTGAAGAGATGCTTCTAGCATACTCTCTTTGTCGTTTCCTCTTATTTGAGACTTCCTGCCAGCCGTGGTCTTTTAATTGAACATATTTCATTTGCCTAGAGCTTTGCAACGAATTATTTCTTTCATCTGGTATAGGCGATAAAATGTTCTTCTAAACAGGTTTGTGCGTTACTTCCATGACTTGAGTTAGTGATGTATTTTATTGTTAATATTATGTAACGATAAATTATCTTTAAAATATTTACATTGTTAGAATTGTTAGTAATGTCGTTAATATTTGGATTCTGATATGGAATTACATAATACATGTATACTTAGATTTGGGTAACTTATGTACTCACTTCTTTTTTTTAATTTTATTTCAATTATTATTAATCTTGCATCATGAAATTGTCGTTCTAGTTTACATTTTCTTTTCTTAGAATATATATATATATATATATATATATATATATATATATATATATATATATATGTATGTAGTAGTGAATACCATCAAGTAACAAAACTGTACGACTGTAAATTCGTAAAGAATTGAGAGGGAAACACAGCAGGCTTGTGTACTGAAAATAGGGAAAAATGACACAGGGAAATGATTGTAGCGATGTTGAAGGAACGCTCGAAGAACGACAAGACATGTTGACGACATGCTCCATTACTGGCTAAATTTTGATGTACAATATAATATACGTGTAACAGATTTCAGTGTCGTATTACGCGACTTTTTGTTTTTCCTATCGAAATTTCCATTATATATTTCTGAGAATAGCTTTTACATTAACAACGAAGGTGGTGATGTCAACGATGCTTGTATAAAAAGTACAAATAATGGTAGTAGGTAAGATAGGCGTCGCCACCCTGTTCTACAAGATAATATTCGATTATTTTCTTCGACATTTTGACAGTTGAGGTTTCTCGCGTTCCAGCTTAAATCGAAAATTTCTTTTATGCCTAGTAGTTAGTTTAGGCGAAACCGCATTTCGATATATACATATATATTAATATATTTCATGCGCGTGTGTATATAGTCTGGCCGTCAGAAAAATAGGCTTACAGATTTCTCGATAATGACACAAGCATCGTGAACGGTAATTATTTTCGACGACGATATTGCGCATTTAGTTCAAAATTCAAAGGCGAGAGAAACGTCTGGTTCAATCACGGTAAAGTAATCCCACGTGTGGTTTGGGACGTTGAGACGAAATAAAAGTTCTTTTAAACACGTGAAATTCTGACAGAAAATTGTAAATCTTTTGCAGGCTGTTCATTATATGTTGCTTTTTAGATAACTTTAGATGATTTTCAATGTTTTTACGTTAAATATAATTAGAATTGATACATTTCACGGTGAATCAGAAAATATATAATTTTGTTACTATTAAAATTTCATTAACTATATAGCGGACATGGCGACAGGAAAGGGTTAAATAAATAAAGGGGGATTTTATATATATATATATATATATATATATATATATATATATATATTATGGCGTGTTAATATCTAGGGGATACTGTAGAAATTTATTATAAATAAGAAAAATAAAAAAAGGTTATAGGCTCGTGCGAGACATATTAGTGTAGATATATATATATCGGTATTATCCGTCTATTAAGTTACAAGTAGAACATAATAGTAATGATCAATCCCAGATTAACGGGGAAATTCCAGGAAACAAGTCGCACGTGGAGCCAGCAACCGATAATCGCGTTTTATGTATATATATGTATGTATAAATGTATATGTATGTATAAGATACACGCGCCGTATAAAGATAAGCGTATACGTTTAATATTAAAATCGGTATCGCTGTTAGGAAGAGATCGTACCTTCGTTCGAAAGGTTGTAAATGGATCGAACTGCTCGTCCGTTACGAGATCGAGTGGAATAATAAAGAGAATAATTGCTTGTTTTAATTATAATAATTATCACATAATACATTCGTCCGCGATCAAATTAAATAAAAATAATGAATTAAATTTGAAATAGTAAAAAATAATTCCGAACAGCTGAATACCATCTTACTGCGGATATACAACGAGCGGAATATCGGATAAGTCACCACGATTTGAAAGTCGCCATCGATCTCACTGGTGGTACCACCAGGTTACGTTATTTTATATTTTCTTTGTACGTCTTAATGAATATTTTGTGAATTATGTTATATGGAAATGTGAATAATTGTTAGTAAATTATTTTTATGTGGAATCATCTAAAATTAAAATAACCATCGTAATAATTAAAATAAATAGTATTAAATTCGTAACGTACACTAGTCATTCCGCAGAGAAATTTGTTAGTTGTTGGCTCCACGCCAAGAAGCTTAGTTTTCGGTGAATAAAATAAATAAATATTTTTTTCTTGCACAGTATTCTGTGCTGGCGACTGCGGCATTTCTTATTTAGCTTTATCTGGTACATTACCAGCCTACAAATTCATAGCTCTACCAAAGAGAGGGTTTTGTGAGAACGTTGCAAATCGCTCTCTTAGGTGGAACGTAATAACGTGGCGATCCTCAACGGGTTAATACGTTATAATATATAATATATACATATATATATATATATATATATATATATATATATGCGCCTGTTATTCAACATATACTAGGAAGCGATCTTTAAGAAAGCAATCAATGAAAACGATGGAATCCAAGTTGATTCAGAAAAGATGTCAAACATTCGGTATGATGATGACACTGTTTTGATCTGTGACAACATCAATCAACTTCAGAGTATGTTAGACGGAGTAATAGTAGCTCCTATGACCTTCAGATAAACACCGATAAAAAGAAATGGATGATAGTCCTCAGGAAATCAGAAGGAAGAACATTTAATCAGAAGAAATTAGCGGTACTATGCTCTAGAACGGGTCTATAATTTCGTGTAACTTCGCGCCCGGTTCAACGAGTATACTGATCAGTCAACTGAAATACGGGACTAGGATAGAAAGAGCGAGGAAAGTTTTCCTAGATATGACAAAACACGTAATGACGAGGAAGAATCTTGATCGTTAGTTGCGATTGCGACTTGTACGTTAGGCTGGTCGGTGCTGTTATATAGCATGGTAAGCTGGGTGCTTACGCAAACTTTGGGATAGAAAATAGATGCACTTGAAATGTATGCGTACCGTCGCATGTTGAAGATATCGTACCGCCGAGATCGTGTTACAAAAGCTGAAGTCCTGCGTCGAATGTCCGATAAAACTGAGTCTAGAAAACTCCATTACTTCGGCCACATATTCAGACACCCGAAAAAATATCGCCTGCTTACGGATATGCTCAAAAGAAGAGTTACAAGAGGCTGCAATATCCACGCCAACAATGGCTGAGATGATCGTCAAACTTCGAACGGAGAAGGCGTAGAGATGAAATGTGTGTATATATATTATAAATACATTTTATATGTATATATATTTTTATTAAAGAATTCGCGGAAATCAATCGCGTGATTTAAAATGATTTCATCGGTTATCCGATTATTTTCTATATAACTGTTTTACAATATTGCGCATCTAAATGAACTATTTTCTTATATTTTTTTCTTTTTTTTTTATGAAACTGTATATATTCTACTTTTATCATCTCTTACATGTCCACTTGATGAATAGAAGAGTTCAATCTTGGTATAAATTCATGAAAGGCGATTGAATTATAAAGAGTACTTTACATAATTAATTCTAAATTAGCCAATTAGCGACAGCTGCGCCGAAAAGAAAAAAAAAAAATAGTTAAGCAGGTAGACCGGATAGATAGGATTATAGATAGTTTTATGTCGGCGGTCGCAAGGGGGAGGTCTATAACAAAGCGACGAGATGGTGTTGTTAAATGGACGACGAGAATAGATAGGAATGGTCGGAAAAGTGTGGGGGGAATGCTTCTACACCGAACAGTGGGTTGATATAGGCAAATATAGTTTTATAGTTTTTCGATTAAATACTATTTTCTTCGTATACGATGTAAATTACGTATTTTTTCGACGACCAAGTTATCTCTTCTGCACCGCCGTTTAATATTTAATCGGTAGAGGGCAATTTGTCAGAATTTATAATCGGAAAATTTCGCATTTACGCCGATTGCGTAATATCGCTATAATTATTCTCTCTGGTACAATTAGAATTATAGTTAAGTAAAAGGCTGGCATAACATTATACGATTGTCTTACATTTACAATATAGAAGCGATTGGGAGAATCGTGTCGAAATAGACAATAATTATCTATTTACATAGTCGGTCTCATCTTGATGTCTCAAACAACAAATCGTTCAGTTTTAAAATTCGATTCTGTTCTGAATTGTGTCCGTACAATAACTGGGCTTACGTATGAAAACAAAAATTACCCTTTTGTCAACACTATTTTCATATAAATATATCGTACATAACGTTAACAAAAGAACAAAGGAAAAATGGATATAATGACGATCTAAGACGATGGGGGTACCGAAGGAAAAAATAAATAAAATAAATATAAAAGTAAAAATTTAATAATAGTTAACGTAATATAAGATATTGTTTAATAATCAAGGTATTTCCATCGTAAGAGTGTTAGATCGTCAAAACTGATAAGTTACATCGTAAAACCTTAATAACCAGGATGACGATAGTAATAACCTGGGAAATAATAAGTACAATTAAATTAAATAGGCACCGACGACTGCGACCACATACTTATCTTATTATCGATCACGGGATGAGGATACGTGATAAATTGGCGACCACGACGTCGGAATTAGCCCCATAGTACGTGAATACATAATTAAAATGAGTCAAAGACCGACAACTAGGAGTACATCTAAACAAACGTCTGTAGATGAATCGGGCATCTACAACGGCAACAGTACTATACGGTCAATCGAGGAAGATACAGCGAGAGAACACATGAAACCAATTTGAAAATTTAAAAACAGATTCGGATGAAAAATTTGAAAATTTAAAAACAGATTCGGATAAAAAATTTGAAAATTTAAATGAAAAATTCGAAAATATACGAAGACAACTAAAAAACCAAAAAACTGATGCAGACAAAAAATTCGAGAAAATTGAAAACAATTTTAAAAATATGGATGAAAATTTTAATAAAAAACTAAATAATATAACTACAAATCTACAGGAAAAAGTTAAAGTAACAGTAGAAAATACAAAGAAAGATTTAAAAGAAAAAAAATAGTAGAACAGAATAATAATATAATAAATAGTAAATACGAAATTATTGAAAAGGAAATAATAGAGAAAAGTCAAGACTTAGAAACGATACGGAAAGAAATTGAAGACGTCAAGAGAAACCCGCGAAGCTTGTACGATAAAAGTATATCGAGTCCTGGAATAGAGATAAAACGTTTCGGAGGAAAATCTTGTTCAGTACATGTTATGGAATTTATTAAAGAGTTAGATTTAATATTTAGACAATATATACTTACAGAGGAAGAAAAAATTAATTTTGTCCTAAAAAAAATATGGATGACTTGGAATTAGCATGGGGAAAAAGCATGATTAGATACTAATACGTGGAAAGAAGCGAAAGAAAAATTAAAAGAGCGGTATTGGAGCTCTCATATGCAGCAGAGAATCCGTTCGAAAATTTTTTCGGAAGACAATTTCTGCAAGGATGGGGCGAACTACGAGCTTTTCGCGATAGATTGCTAGAATCAATTGGAGCATCTAGAAAATCCGATCGAGGAAATAGAATTTATAAATGTTATCCAGAACAAATTTGCGAGAGAGTTGAAGCTAATAATAAATTGCCCGAAGGTAAACACTAAAGACCAACTGATTAATATAGTAGGAGAATGGCATCGATCGGGAAAAACACGGAAAGTCAAGGAGAATAGTCAAATAATTCCAACCAGAACAATCGATGTTATTAATAAATATGAGAATGGAAATATACGCGAGGAAAGCAAATTAGGGAATAACACAACTTTTTCTAATGAAGTCTATGATAATAATAATAATTATAGTCGCGAAAGAATACCAAAGTATAAAGGATACACGAATTAATTGGAGATAGTCAAGCGGTGCGATTTGTTGAGAATTTTTTCAATTTGAGAGCAAGAAAAAATAAATATAATAAAAGACAGGACTATGCATCTCTGGTGCAAGTGATCAATAAATAACGTAGTAAAAGCAGTCGAGAGAAAATTAACCGAGAAAGTGATATTGTTTGTCGGATGTAATGACACGGATAAAACGTACGACATTGAAGAGGTAAAAAGTACTTATAACAGCTTAATAAGTGAAATAAAAGGAGTAATTCTAGTTACAGTACCATCCGGAAAAAAATATCAAGTTGGTCAACTGGGAGAGGAGAGATGTAAGGAATTAAATAACTTTATACGAACGCTGGAAAGTGATAATACCGAGATAGTGGGCTTAGATGAAGCCGCTAGCAAGGAAAGTAATGTTTACAATGGGAAAAAGCATCACTATGGGAACAAAGAGGAACTGTTTGATATATATCCTGATGGAATACACCTCAACTCTTACGGATTAGAACTACTTCGTGAAAAAATCGAAGAGTGTTTTTAATAGACCGACGTGGAACAGTTGATAATGCATCACGGCAGGCGGACATTTTAAAATCAGGAAAAATATGAACCGTTTTACCTGTTTAGAGCATAATGCCAGATCTATTGAGTGAAGAAGAATTAGAACTGGAAGATAAACCGGGAATATTATTGCCGGAAATTCTCTTGGGGAGGTTAAAGGAAAAATCTATACTAATAGATACTGGATCGCAAATAACCGCAATATCGCCGAAATTGTGTGGAAGAAATAAATAAATTAGATAAATTAAGATCGATTCCTAGACTACCAGTGACTAATTTGACAATAACAGGAGCGTGTGGAAAGAAACCGGTTAGATTAAGTGTACCCGTAAAGATCAATTAAAACGAATATACTATTCTATGTAGTTCCGGGACTGAACTTGGATATGGTAATCGGATGTGACTGTTTATAGAGATATTTCACGGAAATACTGCAGAAGAAGAAGATTTTTATTTATGAGACTATTTAATGGCTAAATATACCAAATTTATCTTGGCAATAAATGAATAAAATCGGAAAATTGATATTATATTATATGTTATATTTAAATATTAAAGGAACTATTTAAAAAAAAACAAAGATAAATAAAATATCGCTGAATTATAGTTTAACTATTTACAATAATGCGCTTTAATACTAGAAATAACTCAATATGCAACATTTGAATATACGTTAATTTAAAAACCGGCGCTTGTATCTCTTGCGCCGTATCATAGCTTGAATTAATTTATTTTTTTTTCCATTTTCCATTTACGATAGAAGCGTTCTGAAAGTTTTCCAACGTGTGTGTACATAAAGTAACTAGAGTCGAATGTAGAATGCGTGTCACTAATTGCGGTATATCTGTCGGCATTTAGTGAAATTTTGCAATACCGTTTTTTTTTTTTTTTAAATGGGAGTGTGCCTTTACAGCTTACCAAACGTGTGATAGTGTGGGGGGACTATCTACATCTTAATCGAGCATGCTGACTTCTCTAAAAACGTCGCTATATGGGGGAACAATTGTAGATTATCCAGATGTAAAAGGGAGACGATACATTATACGGAGGTGTAATAATCGAAGAACCTAACAAGATAAGGTAAAGTTCCGAAAGCAACGGTGCTACAGCATTCAAAAAAAAAGACACGATCGGGACTGCAGACTGCCTGTTCAGAATGAAGGGGATAGAAGGGACTTTCTCTAAGCTGCATACGGAAAAGACCGTTACCGGTTTTGTAATAGCTGCATTTTATAAGTGCTGTTGGAAACTGAATTCCAGATAGGGCACGCATAAGTTAACCTAGGACGAGCGATAGTTGCGTATAATAACTTTTTATTCGCGATTGCGAGAGGTGAGCTGTTAAATATAGTCCGCACATAAATATGTATCTAACAATTGACCCTCCATAATGACCTAAATATACCGTATGTCGATGCAGTATATATAAATCAGCGTAAAAAAAAACCCAAAACAAAACGATGTAATATTTATTGCGCGTGCTTGAAAGTGACGCAACTGTCGAAAAGATTCGCGAGAAAAAATATTTTAGTGATTAAGCGGTGTTATATTTTGTTTTGTGCGGTTTATAATTAAGATTAAACACGTCCGCAGAATGCATTTATCTACACTGCGCCTAACAATTCTACAAGACGATTAAAAAAGAGGAGATTGTGCAGAAATGCTCTTCTAATAACTTGAAAATAGAAATAGTTCAAATCGTAAGAATAAACCATTTTAAATAATTCGGAATATCCGTTACTAATAATAAACTTATGTATTAGTAACTAAATAACTCGATAATTCGCTGCTCCAATTTTATATTAATCACACATTTTTCCACGTTTTCTTAATTTATTTATAAAAATACGAGAAAATGTCACTCATAACTAATTTGTTTAATATATATATATATATAATAAAATATTATAAAAAATCAAATCACTTAAAAGACGTATACTTACGTTTCAGGATTGATTAACGTTCAACGCTGGAAACTGGAAGAAAGTAATGATTCTTACGGCGCCGACGTCACAGGTTCCGTCTATCGGGATATAAAAGAAAATTCTACAATACCGAAACCTAATAAATTACCTTCGACAATCAACTACATCGAATACGCGGTAAATAAATCGTATCCAGCACGTATCAGCTGTAATTTAACCATCTTCCTCAAAGGTGTCGCTAGACAGTTGATAGACCAAGACGTAAACAACTTGAAATGGTATCATAACGGTCGAGAAGTAAGTTTCGAACACCGGTACAATAAACATCGCGAAACTGGACAGTTAATCATCGATTATGTCAGACCGGACGATAGCGGTATTTGGTATTGTCAAGACGATGTTATAGGAGTCGTCAGTAAATCTGTATCGCTTATAGTATTGGGTAAGTTAAAAACGATTAACTGCCTTTACGAATGATTTTAGTGTAGAACGGAATTTTTTACCCAACTCCAGTTTCAGTGTTAGATTAGTGACTAAAAGGGTCTTTTTCTCGTACGCAGACATTTTTCATCAGCCGATTAATTTTGTATACTAAAGTCTTTCTCGAACGATCGTTTTCGTCAATAATTGATTCTTTCCGCTAAATTTATAACACTTGAAGATCTACACTCACCTATGTCGTCCTATGGTCATTACTAGCCGAGTAATCGAATTGTTCGAATGTTTCCGTCGAAATATTTCTTCCTTTACATATCGTATCTAAAACAGCATTCTCTACTCCTTTTTCTGTCGTTAATAACTTAGTACCTGGGTGACCCCCTCTTTGTTCGGTATTTTTATTTTTTATTTTTGTAAAATCCTGTTTTTCCCGGAAAATATATTTACACACCCACCTCACACACTATTCAATATCGTTACATACGTAACTGTAACTAGACGAATCTCCTAGAATTTCATAAATTTCCGTACTTATAGCCGAAAATGATAAGTATCGGAAGGATGTATAATGTTCATTTCCTGAAAATAATTCTTTCGTAGATTAAAAAATATTTCCGAATACCTTAAATGCTCGAGATATAAAATGTTAATTATGTTTACGAATTTCTGAATTTGTAACATTCGAACTTTTATTGCGGTCCAGCCGAAATTTTAAACGTGCATTTATGAAAAAAAAAAACAACGAAATTTCTAGAATTTTAAGGATGGTTGTATTCGAGGTCGGTCGAACCTAAAATATCAAAGTTTGTAACTTCTATAAAGGTCGTTTTTAATCAGTTAATATATTACATGTACGTACAAAATTTTATATAAATCGCTAGAGTCGTTTCGGAGATGGCCGAATATATATATATATATATATATATATATATATATATATATATATATATACATATATAAGTTGAATATATTTGAGAGTAGTGATTTTATTAATTAATTATAAACTAAACAAAATATAACACAACCACTAAAAGTTTTTAATCGCGAAGATTTTCGACAATTACGTCATTTTCAAGCACGCCCAATAATTATTACATCTTTTTTTTTACATATGAATTACCAGAAATAACTTTTTAGTGATCGTGTTATATTTTGTTTGGTTTATAATTAATTAATAAAATCACTACTCTCTAATATATTCAACATTTAATGGAATCCCGAACCAGGTTTGGAGATATTTATCAATTTTGATGAAGAATTTTTTTAAATCTGTTTTATAAATAAAATTTTGTATAAATAAATCTAAAATTGAAATTACGTCTGGCTAGTGAAATATGTTTACGTCATTTTCAAGCGCGCACAATAATTATTACATATGTTTTTTACATATGAATTACCAGAAATAACTTTTTAGCGATCGTGTTATATTTTGTTTGGTTTATAATTAATTAATCAAATCACTACTCTCTAATATATTCAACATTTAATGGAATCCGAATCAGGTTTGGAGATATTTATCAATTTTGATGAAGAATTTTTTAAAATCTGTTTTATAAATAATTTTTTTTTATAAATAAATCTAAAATTGAAATTACGTCTGACTAGTGAAATATGTACATCAAATTTTAAGTTGTCGTTACATAAACATTTCTGGTAATTCATATGTAAAAAAAAAAGATGTAATAATTATTGTGCGTGCTTGAAAATGACGTAACTGTCGAAAAGCTTCGCAATTAAAAACTGTTAGCGATTGTGTCATATTTTGTTTGGTTTATAATTATATATATATATATATATATATATATAGGCTCATTCGAGGCATACTTGTACAACTCAGAATCGATTGGGGCTTAGATAAATTGATGTGTTTTGCTTCCCTAAGCGGGATAAAAAATAAAAAAAAACGCGGAAAAAATTTTTAATTGTAAATTACAATCTTTTAAATTGTACTTACAAGTATGTTTACAAACATACCTAGGTTAGGTTAGATTCAGTTAGGTTAGAATCGGTCAGGTTTATTTCGGCTAGTTAGCAGTAGAATTAAAAGAAAAAACGAGACTTTCAAAAATGGTTTCCGCGGATTTTTAACTTCGTAACTTGTTAAAAATAATAATTTTTGATATTAAAAAAAAAAAAAAAAAAAAAACGAAAATCGGGAGTGTACAAGTATTCTTCGAATCTACCTATATATTATATATATATATATATATATATATATATATATATATATATATATATATATATATATATATATATATATATATATATATATATATATATATATATATTCGATGTTTACACAAACTGAAAAATATTCTATTATTCTCGCAGATGGTCCCAAGACGACGCATCATGCGCTTCATCGAACAGTTCGCTTTATTAGATAACGTCGCTATTCTTTACTTAGTACGTTAACCTTATTTCGTATTTAAACTCCGGCCGAGTTATCATTTTTCTATAATTTCAAAAGTTTATTACATTACATTTATTTTATTTTAGGACGCTCGACTACAAAGGTCATTCGCGTCCACCGAGATTAAATACAATAAATTACAAAAGAAAAAGTTTATTACTTTTAGCAATTCTATCTTATTCGAGATCCGTAACCTCGGCGCTTAGCTACTGAGCGCTGAGGGTGAGTGTAAAGTTTGTCCACATTTCCGGTCACTGTAATCTTACTTACTTCGTCGAAATGATCGATCCTTCCGTTTTAATTAATTGTATACAATAACTCAAAAACTACGCGGCCAAAATTTTCGAATGAAATTTTATCGAAAAAATCAGAAAACACGATAGATTAGCTTACAATCATTTATGGAACACAATATCGTTCGGATGACCGCAATTTACCTTTTTCGTGTGTACGTCGCTGAATTGTTGAAATTTCTTCAGAAATCCGGGGTTTAAAGTGTTCCAGATCTCGTGGATTTCTAAACGCGGCTCTTAAGCTGTACCCATGAAAAAGTATCGCGTACCTTCGAATTATTTTCGAAACTCCCTTCGCACTGTCGCGACCGATTCACGCCGACGATAACGTTTCACGCAATACTCCGTCTTTTTATACGACGCCGTGATAACTGGAAACGAATCTCTCGTGTGTACGCTAAACGTGGAACACGCGGTTTGCGTTGTAACAAGTGTTACCGACCGCGCTATTAAAAAAAAAAAACACCTAAAACAACATACGTATTCTCGGAATCATGTTCACTTTCGTAATTATTCGTAACGTATTAACTTTTCAATATACGCCGTATCGAATTGCGCATATACGTCGATATATCTCGAACGTATTTAACGACATATGCACGCACGCGCACATACACACGTATTCTGAACAAGACTGATATGTTTAGAAATAACGATGGCAATTAAACGTTATGATTGTAAATAGCGAATGAATTTTTCAGTCACGTTGTCCACTATATGGTAGATGAAATTTTGATTCTAACAAAATTTCAATTTTCTAGTTGACGTGTGAAATGTTAGAATTTTTAAAATACTTTTGTATATAAAATATTTTTGTATAAGTATACTGAACATTATCTACAGTTCACCTTGTATAATAAACACCCGTATAAAATTCAATAATTTTGTATGGAAGTTTTATAGACTGAAAGAGTTAAATATCTCGATTATTCCCCGGGGGGGTCGTAGAATTGAAACCGTAATTAGTAAGCCGATCAAATTTAATTATCGTAATCATTACGATGTCGTGTCCTAGCAATCCTTTCGACATTCCATGTCTTTCACTCTGGCGGCAAGCTTCCCTTGCGAATTTACGAAATTTCCGCCATGCCCAGCGAAAAACCGTTACGAAAAAAAATATTCATTTTATAATTTAACATTATCCACTTTTTTTTTTTTTTTTATCAACAATACTGTCTATTACTTTATGGCGCCCTCGCGGTGTGCGTGCACACGCGAAGCAAAGGCATATGAAATGCCTTATAGTCTGGCGTGCGTAAGTTGGCGAGCGATTTTGACATTCCATGGCTTTCACTCTGGCCACTCCTTGCGAATTTTTTCTGCCCAATACATATATCGGATCAGTTTGACCGTAGCTGATATCTCGTTGCTTCAAATTCCATATTCGCGGATATTCTTCTTTTTCCTCACGATCTCTTTCCGTCACCTTGCTTCGTATAAAAAGCTGAAGTGTACTACACTACATTATTCCGGGTGAACGTATTATGTGTACAAAATATTTAAATTTTCTCCGCTTAAATTATTATTATTATTATTTTTTTTTTTAATATTCATTTAATCAATGTAACCCTTAACTAGTCGCGCGCTATAGAATTACGTAACTAGTCACGCGTCATTGTTGTTCGACAGCAGCGTGAAAAGTCATCGCCGGATTGCGTAAACGGAATAGAGGTTTATTTTAAAAGAATTTTATTACGGTGTAAAATGTGTTAATCGGTTGTTATATAAAGATTAATTATATATATATATATAAAATATATATATATATAAAATATATATATATATATAAAATATATATATATATATAAAATATATATATATATATAAAATATATATATATATAAGTAAAAACAAATGAAACAATATGTAAGAAAATTTTGTTCCTTTAAACAGAAGAGCCGAAAATTCCTTACCTGCTACTGGATGGCAAACGATTAAATGGTGGGAATCAGTTTTTGCCGATCGCAGAGAATACGGAACTTGTAATAATGTGTATAGTCGAGGGTGGCCACCCTGCTCCGAAAATCGACTGGCTATTATTAGACGGAAGTAGAGGTTTCAACAATACGACGGACAGATTTATAACTGGTTTGAAAATTACCAATAACGCCATGCCGATTCATTGGCCGATGACCGGTATTAGCGAGGCAAGATTATCTCCTGTACTTCGAAGTCACAACGACTATATGATCGTTTGCATTGCGTCTCATATGCATTTGCAAATGACGTTAAACGTGTCAGTTCTATTGCAAGTACAATGTAAGTGCAGAGATATTATTTATAATTAATCGTTGAATTTGTTTCATACATATTAATACGTTTTCAGTTATATGAAACTTAATAATTCTTTCAAGTAATTCTGTTATAGCAAACGATAGTTGTCTCGTATTTTTAGAGGTCTTCGCAATTTATATTTTATTCGACGATGAGTTGACAATAATGGAGAACTTAATTACTTATCTATATAATGTGGTTTTTATTTGCGCCATTTGGCCAGTTTAAATCTTTATCTAGTTCGTGTATTTTAAATTTCAATGCAACTACGCTTGATAAATTTACATAAACTAATTGTAACAGGAGACAACGGTTCGGAAACTCAATACTCACAGGTAATGTGTGCCACTTTTGTAAAATATTAAATTATAGCTCATCTATATGTTTCTGAAATGTCGGACGAATTCAAATTTGACGCTTAACATAGTTGTCAACGTAGCACGCGTCGTCACATGTACCATCCGGAATTATGCCTAATTTAGCAAGACGGGAGGGAGAAAGCCCAGTACGTAGTCTAAATAAAGTTGATGTATAATCCCTCGAAACGTTCTGGTATAATTGAAATCATGGTTTGCTGGAAACCGTATGTACCAAAGTAATTCTGTTGTTAGTAGGCAGTTGAAAAATGTTATTTACCTGCGGAAGCTTAGTGTAATCTACATAATTTTAATTCCAGTCGCCGTTGTGGTGATCAGCCCGATAAAAATTGTAATTCCTTAAGGCATAATAATTTTTTGACTTAAAGAGTGTCTCTGAAATTAGCGCTACGTCTAATTTTTGATTAAGAGTAAACATTTCAAGCTCGTATTGACGTTTTTTCAACCCGTTTACATTCCATGTAGCTATTCGTATTGAGCTCATTTTGAAATTAATTTCGGCATGAGAGCTGCGAGTACATCCATCAACCGGTTGAACATAATCTTCATGCGATTAAATGATGTAGTAAACATATTTTCTAAGCGTATGAATGGCTACTATAACGCTGATAGGAGATCACATCCAGGACTGAATTTAATGTTGCTTTCATTGGCGATTTGTGACTGTCATAAATGTTTCATCGAGCTACTTTTCAATAGTAAACAACTGCTTCATTAGAATTTTAATCTGTAAGCTGTTGTGCGATGCCAAAAGACTGACGTTTTCCTCATTTCTCTTCTTCATTCCCCTTTATCATAATCTCATTGCATGTTTCTATACAGTTAAAGCAAGACCGGTTTTCTTGGTTTAGTCATTTCATTGGAACCGTTATTGTAGCTATATAGACAATAGCTGTTGCGTAGACACTCCTATTTTGCCAAATGTGCCCTTGTATCATCCAAACTATCATGTTTCATGTTCTAAGTCCCCTGATGGTCTACAGGTAATGATGGCTTTAGTAGAAGTTGAATTCAGCAGTCAGATACTCGGCAGAACTCTTCAGAATTCCCGCTGCACGCCGTGAATTCGGAAGAGACTAGAAAAAGTGCCTTAAATATCACCTGTTCTAAACCATTCTGGCCAGTGTGCCGAAAACCCATATACTTGCAAACAGGACAAAATAAAGAATAACTTTGAACTGAAAATAGGATCATAGAATATAAGAACTTAAACGGATAATGACAATACACCAGAAAGAAAAGTCCGTCTTTTTGCGAAAGAACAGAATAAATAGGATAGTCACACAGTAACATTTAGTGATGAAAACGTTTCTTTATAAACCTATACGTAATTACGTGTTATTTTAAAATGGTTATCTACCAGGATAGAAATTCATAAACGGTGTTGGTATAGTAATGAAACAATATTTCTAGATATTGTTATATCTAAACAAGTGTGGATCCCGACAAATAAAATTAACATTGCAAGTTAACATAAAAACTGTATGCACTTTCTTCTGCTAGTCTTTTTTAATAATTCACTAAATTTGAAATACATTCTTCGTATTTGGAAAGATCATATTGTTCGTCCTGTGCTAAAACCGGGTCGGTCTCATGATAACTATAGGTCATACACACCTACTTCTTTGTTGTCGTGCATGGATAAAACTTTAGAGAATATATTAAAATTTAGGTTAGAATGGTGGGTTAATAAATTTAATAAACTTTCACTAGAACAATAAAATTGGAATCATAGAGAAAGTACTACATGAAGATCTAGAAGTCCTGACACAATATTTTAAGAAATGGCGTTTAAAATTAAATACGAAGAAAACTGTTGTGTCATGTTTCCATCTTGCTACCAACCTCGCAAAAAAGAAATTAAACATAACAGTCGGTGGTTGTAAACTATTGCACGAAGAAACCCCAAAATATCTAGGTGTCTTACTGGACAGACAAATTACTTACCGGAAACATATTGAAAACACCGCTGTAAAAATACGAACGAGAGCAAACATCATGAACAAGCTCGCGGGAACAATATGGGGAGCCTCCGTATCAACATTAAGAACATCAGCTTTATCATTGGCATTCATACGCAGCTCCAATTTGGCTCAACAGTGCACATGTCAAGAAAATTGACCTCGAACTTAACACTGTGATGAGAACTATTGTGTACTAAGTAATATAATGCCTCCGGACATCCGACGAAAAAAAGCTGCTGTAAAAGAATGGACAAAATATAACAGCAACGAAGCCCTACGGAAAAGATGCGGAAAAATGTTGAATACTTGGAGGATCAGAGACCATGCAACATGTGATTGCGGAGAAAAGGAACAAACAATCAATCACATCTTACAGAATTGTCCAACGGGTGCATTCATCGGTGGCTGGAAGGAGATCGCAAAGCTGACAGAATCAGCAAAAGAATGGATTAAAAATTTAGACATTAATTTATAAAATATATTATAATAGTGTTTTTATATATATAAATTTATAAGATAATTATGTAGGAACTTCTAGTTATACCCGAAAACATACGAATAAATAAATAAATAAAGTTTCACTTTCCCAGTATGGTTTTAGAAATGGTTATAGTACAGCAGATGTATAAGCTCATTTTACATGTACAGACCTAACCAGAAATCCATATGTTCTTGATATTTGTATTGATATTAAGTCTGCATACGATAATGTTAATCTGTCAACGTTATGTAATAAACTAGTAGGATTTGGTATTAATAAAAACATATGTTCCTGGATATTTGAATGCTTCAATAAGAGAAAATTAACAGTCAAATATAAAAGGAAAAAGTACAATTCGGTTTATTCGGGGAAAGGATTAGCACAGGGGAGTATTTTGAGTCGTTTTTTATACCTCCTATATATACAAACGAAATAGAAAAAAATCAAGATAAATCTGTTAGAGTGTTTCAGTTTGCCGATAACATAGCTATTTGTGTTAACGCGGCTTCAGTGGAAACTGCGGTTAAAAAAGCCCAGAAGTCGCTTCTTGACCTGGATGAGATTCTACAAGATCTAGATCTGTCTATAAATATAGGCAAATCTAATGGAATAATGTTTACTAGGAAATTAATCCCTTTATTTCTTCTGAGGAAAAATCTTAAAAATTTGATACGACAATTAAATACTTAGAAGTGGTATTTGATGTTAAATTGTTATGAAAAACATATATGGAGTTTTTATCGCATGTGATAAAGGCCTAAATCTGCTTCGAGAAATCACAGGTATTAAATGGGGAGCACATCCATTAATAGGTCTACGGATTTATCAATCCCTCATCAGATCCCACGTTGACTATACAGCACCCTTCATAAACTTCAAGAAAACACCAATGAAAAAACTACAAGTTATGCAAAAGAAGGCTCTTCGAATACTACAGACTTTAGATCGTTAAAACTTAGGCAGGAATATATAGGGAACAAGTTTTATCTCAAAGTGAAAGAGAGAAAAACCCGTGCGATTAATAAATAAATTCGATGTTTATTGAGACTGCGACATAACAGATACTGGTCAAATAAAAGTCTGCCCCTTTTCTTCACAGACATAATAAATTGAATACAACTGAAATTATCCAGGATGTTTCTCGTCACTTCTAACGATTCTATTTTTAGTATTTTGTTAGACGTGGACTTAATTTCCTTTGATAAAAATATTGCTAAAACTCTCCTTTCTGGCGTTAATAAAGCTGCATTTATCGAACAATTAATGAAAAATTTATCCACTATGAAATTATATTTACAGACCGTCGATAAAATACGTGGAAATTATACTTCGGCTTTATATTAGATGAAAAAAGTCATATGAAAATATACAGATTACCCTTTGTAGTAGAATTATTTGCCATTTACAAAGCTTTGCACCTAATTATAGATGTGAGGAAAAATAATATTTTAATCATCTTTGATTCCTTAAGTGTCCTATTACAATTATCTAAGCTCCCAGAACTCAAAATGTCAAGTTAGAATTAAATGTGATACATCGGTTTATTCAGCTTTATAATCGTATTCTTATTGCGGTATTACTGGAAACGGGTTGGTCGATGAATTAACGCGTTATAATTTATCAAGTATCCCTTACAAGAACATTAAATGGAATTGGACTGACATGTTACCAAAGATTAAACAATTTTTACTAATAGATATGCAACAGTATTACATCGCCGAATGTCAGAAGAAAGCGAAAACATATTTCGCTATGGTACACCTGGTTTCCAGTAAGCCGTAGTTTCAATTATACCAGAGCGTTTCGAGGGATCATATATCGACTTCATTTCGACTACGTACTGGGCATAATCTCTCCGCATCACATCTTGCTAAATTTCTGACGCTACATATGATACGTGTCATGTTGTCGACTGTATTGAGCGTAAAATTTGGTTTTGTCCGATATTTCTAAAGCATAGTATTCTCTAATATTTTACAAATTACCTGTGAGTATTACATTAATTGTTTCTGATCCATTCGTTTTATATAAATTTCTCAAGCGTAGTGGCATTGAGATTTAAAATAGCCTAACTAGATAAAGGTTTAAACTGGCCAAATAGGTTCGAACCAAAAACCTCGAGCAATGGCAGAAATAAAACGACGTAATCGCCTACTCAGAATAGAAGCACACTTCAGGAACACCGGTGCTTTTAAATGCGGCGTACGTAGCAAGGAGTGCTTGACAATAATTTGAACTAATAATAATGACTATATATATATATGAAAATGAAATGAAAAAATTTTTATTATATATTTTACACATAAACTAAAAACAATTTTCTTTCATAACTTAAAGCTAAGTACCTATACATAAACCTTAGCAACTCCAAATATGTATAATTACAAAACTTATGATATACTTTTGAAATTATTTAAAGAAAGTAATGCAGGAAAATATGAAAAAAAAAAACCTACAGAAAAAACAGACACAATGAGGAAACAAAAAATTTATAAATCAATAAATTAATAAAACAAAAAACAGTGTGTTTAGAAATAATTTAACTTTAAAATATTTATACTTAACAATAGGTTAATAATTAGAAGAATCTGTGTTTTAATCTACGATGCCTATACTTAGTATAACGTATGCGTAGGTGTTCCATATTGTAATTCCCTATTACCCGAATTAATTTATTTTGATGAATTTTACAGTTTTCATCAAATTTTTTTGATATTTTATTAAGGTAAAGATAATAGTAATATCAGTAATCTACGGCCAATTAGTCTGTTAACAAACTTGAGCAAGATAGCTGAGAAAGTCATCTTACACAGGCGAGCTCACTCGGATTCAAATAATATTCTAAGGGATGAACAGTTTGGTTTTAAACCTAAGCATTCAACAGTTCACCAGCTAGCCCGAATAGGGGACACTATTACTGAGATAACTTTAATCTCAAGAAATACACCGGAATGCTGCTAATCGATGTTGAAAAGCTTTCGATTAGCATGATGGAGTATTATATATATATATATATATATATATATATATATATATATATATGTGTGTATATAAATAGATAGATTGATAAATACATAAATGAATAGATATGTAAGAGTAAGATGTAATTTGTAAGGAATGAATTTCGAAGTAAAATATTTTTTTTTAAATATTTTGTGAAACAATCATGATTCTTTAACTTGTAAACTAAAGTGATTTTATATAGTGATATGGCGCTGTATTACGAATTTATTTAACAGAAAAACATACAAATTATGAAATCTAACAATAAGGAAGTGGTTATTAAGAAAAATTTGTAATAGGCGTATGAAATTGTAAGATAGAGTTGGAAAAAGAATTATCGAGATGTGTAGCCTCTACTATAGATCATATATATATATATATATATATTTAATAATAAACCGAACAAAATATAACACAATCACTAAAAGTTTTTTAATTTTTCGACAGTTACGTCATTTTCAAGCACGCACTAAAATTATAACATCTTTTTTATATAAAAAAGATGTAATAGGGTCTGAGTATAAAAAATCTTCACGAATTGGGTCATCCTGATTACGGTGATGAATTTTTTTACTATTTTGATAATGTTTCTACCGGTTTTGTAAATTTACGCACATTTTGGATGCTATTTTCAGTAAATAATTTTGTTTAAGCTGGAAAAAAATATTTCTGTTTGTGTTGCGGTGTATGCAATGCCAATCAATTTTTGTTTATTTACATTGTGTTTAACTGTTTCATTAAATTATGTTGTTCGATTTTGTGTTTGAAGTAAAAAATAAAATGTATAATGCGCATTAATTTTGCTTTAAATTTAATCTGGTTGTGTAAAATGCCTAAAGTAAAAAGTTAAAAAGATGTAATAATTTTAGTGCGTGCTTGAAAATGACGTAACTGTCGAAAAGCTTCGCGATTAAAAAACTTTTAGTGACCGTGTTATATTTTGTTCGGTTTATTATTAATTAATAAATAAAATCACTACTCTCCAATATATATTCAACATTTAAATATATTTGAGATCAATGAATAAAGTTACTTTTTTGCCTTCTATTGCGCTTCCGCGGTGGTTTACCCGTTGAACATATATATTATTAAGAATGCTGACATACGCTATTTACTCTATACAGAAATTATGTATAAATATTTTGAAATATAAATAAAAAGTGCTATTGGTAATAAGGCGAAGAGGGGGACAGATTAAACAGCTATTATCAACAGTAAAATAATACAATAGAAGGAGAATTCAAGTATTGCTTAGAGAAAGTAAGTAGGATATATTAATTGGAAAAGAATATCTAAGGAAATCAACTGGCTGTAAATTCTGACGGAATGTTGAAGACGACGTTCGAAGAAGACACGATCGGCATCGGCTACAAAATTAGGAAGAAAGAATAGACATTTTAAATAACGAATGTGGAAGTCGATTATTACGGAGATGTTAGCATAGTTTTTAAAGCACCGTTTGGTCAAAGTTCTACTCCAGCTTGCAGAATAACAGTTTTTCATCATCGAGATATAGAATCGAGCAGCGGTCACGGCCGTATTGACGAGTGTCGGTGTGATTGAGTCAGATATTAAGTTTAGTGTAGATGCGTTATTAAAAAACTCAATAAATTTGTCAAACTAAGAGTTTGAAATTGTTGCGCAGCATAATTGGAAGAAAGTCATCTGTATATCTCGCAAATGTCTAGCGTACCCGGTAGTAATAGCTCCAATATGGAGGCATTGCCTCGAAATCTACGGTACATCTGCAAGAAGTAATATAAATCGCATTAAGCATCCGCAATCTAAGATACTGCGCCAGATGGACGACGCTCCGTCCTTTTTATCAAATCATGCCATTCGCGACGATCTGCACGTTGAATGTGTACACGAACGTCAGATGTTATAACAAATTTCAGCTGTGGACCAGCTCCATCAGCAAAGCTGGTAATCAGATAAGTAGGCTTATAAGGCTTTGGACCAGAGATTTTCTTAAGATTGGTCTTATACTATAATTGCAGTCTAAAGATTTATGGAAATAATTACTCTATTAGTTATTCGCTTTTCTTCGTAACTATTTCATATATTTTCCTTTTTCTATCTTTCTCTCGCTTTCTATTATAGATCGTTCATGTTTATCTGTTCTGCTCGCTCTATTGAGGCTGATCAGTATTTCACGTTATACCTTAGGAATAAGTTAATTTGTTAGTAACATGGTGTTCAGTTAATACTGACTGAAGTGGTGTTAATAAAAAGAAGGAAAAAAACCCCCTGTAAAATGCGCGATTTATGCGCAAATATCATCAGTACATCAACGTGTTTTTGGTGATATTTTTAATACCAGCGTTTTTGATTATTGTGATTTACTTAGACGCAAGGTTAGATATTTCAATGTGCCTAAACAAATGTTATACTCATGCCAAACCCTATTCTTGAGAGATTTTTACACTTCTAATTACGATTTGTGTATTATAGCTGAGCCCTACCTTCGAGATGGTGAGATTCTATCTGTTCAATTTTTATGCTTATATTAATTATCGTATTGCTGTTATTATCGATAAGACTGTTGCTCTCATAGATTAGTATTTTCCAAATTCAATTTGATTGCTATTGAGATTGGTAAAATTATTATTTTAGCTACTTACATTTCCCGTAATAAGGATCGATTCTGCATTAAAGAGTTTTCCTAATTTCAGTATTGTAATTGTGGGTTTTTAATATTAGGTTATCTTCTATGGAACCTTCTGCGAGGGATTCAAGGGACCCCTTCCAGTTTTACTTGATATCGTTGGTAGTAATGATCTTATCATTGCGAATAATAGATTAACCACTTTTATTAATTATAATGGTAATAGTATAATCGACTACTTACTAATGTCTTCAGATATTGCTAGTGAAGTATTATCGGTGACGAAACCTTTTTCACGAAACTTCTTATTTTTCTATTGCTACTGATGTAGCTCGTTACTAAGCAGTGCCTGAGGATAGATACAGAGATATTTGTTTCTAAAATTAATTCTAATTTGGTAGATATTGTACTCACAGTGTAGTTATGGCGTAGAATTAGATGATTAATAAATTTAACAAATATCTTTCAGATCTAATTAAAGTCAATTTCCTATATTGATTCCTCAAGTGAACTGGTGGAATAGGGAATTAGAATTTCTGCATAATAAAATTAATATCGTTCGTAAAAAGAAATAAAGGTGTAAAGACGCTTTCCGTTTATTTATTTTGCAAGATACATTAAAAGAACTTAATAGGCTTGTAAGCTCGGATCATATTTGTATAGGTTTAAGCTTGCCAACGTTCCATCATGTTCTCTATGTTCATATCAGTTGACGATGATATTAGACATACATTGTTTCAGTGTCCTGCCTTTGCTGCTATTCGTGTTAAGTTTGAGGTCAATCAAAATGCTTTCCACATTTATAAGTTTCATAAAACCTTTTTAGAGTATTCGGAAGAAATTACGCGATTAAAATTTAAATCATGTAAAGTTTAAGAAATATCCCGTTCATTGTTTAATTCAAACGTTATCCCAATATCAATAATATTGAGTCATAGTCAGCTGCTTTACATATTATTAAGTTTTTTACTAGTTATTGGTTTTGTAGATAATGGTATAACTCTTACTGGTTAATGATTATATTCATTTATTAAGATGATACTTTGTTTTATAAAAGTATCATCTTAATATATTTATATAGTTACGTTGTGGTGTAATTGTTAAAAAGTTGTTTTTATTTTGTCTTTCCTTTCATTGTTATATTATTTTCTTTAATAACAGTTATTCCTTTATTTTTAAGTTTGTAAGTCACAAGCTTATACAGTTTATTATTTATACTACGATATTAGTTTATATCGAGATTTATTATAATTTAATGTATAATATTTTATAAATCACAAACTCGTTATACGTTTTCTCGGTGGAATGCTATGTATTTTTCATCCCTTTTCCGTCACATATTATGCTCTATTATGAAGATCTTTGCATTTGTTCATGGACCTTTATATTTACATGTATACTTTTTTTCAACAGAAGGAGGTGGTTTTTTAGTGGGTAAAAATTCCACACGCTGATTTCTTTGGAATCCAGCAGCACTTGCTGAGTGCATGCTCTCAAAAATATATATGGTACTTATAAATATATCAGTGTCTTTTGAAGATTTTTCCCCCTCCCGCTTCAAAACAAAAAAAAAACAAAACAACAAATTAATACGTACAAATATGTAACGATGTTCATAACTGCTTTAAATTTAAAATATTTTAATCTCGACCATAATGAAGTATATTTTTCTTCTAACGATGTATTTATATTCAATAGATCTTTCAGACAAGTAATTTGCTTTTTTATTATTATTATTATTATTTTACTAAAGATTTTTCCCTATAAAGATGTATTTTTCTTAAATTTAATATTTTTTAATATTAAGATTTTTATTTTTGAAATTGTATACTTATATATTTTGCTATTTCTGTAATTTTTTTTTGTCTTCTATATTATATATTTATTTTCATTATTTATTACTAATACGCACTCCACAGACTCCTTTATTCATGCACACAGGTAATCGATGGAACACTATGTTTTTCATCCCATCACTGCCTTTAGATTAAGTACACAAGCAGGGGACTATTATATGCTTTTACTTACTTTTCAGCTACACACTACTTATACGTACTTCTATAATTATTTAGCTTTAAGGCTAGTCCCCTGCCCTTTATAATAACACCTGGGTTTTAAGCAATAAACTGGCCCCACCGGGTAAATCCGGATTGGGGAACAAACTAAAAAACAAAAATAACAGGTAAGTTCGTCTTATTTAACAACGAAAAGATTAAACTGACTAAAACTGTAATGTACCGAAAGAAAGAGTTAAAAAATTAAGATATACACGCTGCGTGTAACATATATATTATGCTTTTAATGTATGTTTGCAATTTTATTTCAGACCCACCGTCTTTCGTCGTTAGTCGAATACCAAATTTCGGTTATCCGGTAATTGTGAATAGTTCGATTTCAATGAGATGTATCGTCGATTCCAACCCTGTAACGCATCCTGTATGGTTGCAATGTAAGTTGTTGTAAAATATTCATAAAAAAAAAAAAAATAGTTGAGAAAACGTCGATTTACCATAGATTTACGAGTTGAATTTTAATCGTTTTTATTCGAAATTTCCTCGGATCAGAACTTTGCGCGGTCCGCGTTCCTTATATTGTCGATATTAATTCCGTCTACAATCGATCAGATATCGTCTGTGCTTTGCCACGCTCACAACTAACTGTTATCCTTCGCTAGACCCCGTTTTAACGAGTTTACGTTCGTTCTTGCGCGACCTAAACGAATTGCAGACATGATTCGCACCTGCTGCTGCTGGTTTTTCCTGAAAAATTTGAAAAGTTTAAAAATTTCTTTATTATTACGCTATTAATTTATTCGTATGCTACAGAAAAAAAAATACAAATATAAAATATAAATATTTCCGTACCGAATGTTATAACTAGAGCCCGTATTTCTCGGCATCTTGCTACACGATAAATCAAATCTGATGACAAACGAATTCAGACATACAGACCCTGCAAACCGAATTTAATTTTGCCGAATAATGCCGAAAATGGAATAAATGCCGAGTAATGCCGAATAATGCCGAATAATGCTGAAAATAAGCATTTTTCTAAGTTTGTAAATTTTTTAAACTTTTTTTTTTTTTTTTTGAAAAATTCTAAAAAAAATTATTAAAAAAAATATGAGAAAACGATATATATATTTTATTACTCGATGTAAAATCGTCCGTAGATGCGTTTTTTATGGTTATCGATGGGCAGTAATCACAGTCAACATTCCATCGATGTTTCTAACCACGTTTCATCATTTTAACGACACACCGTTCTTTACCTTCTTTGCCGAATTAGGCTTTTGGGCATTCCATTATGCTTATATTGTGTCTGTAGATGTAGAAAGAAGTTTCTCTTTAAGAATATTTTATCGGATAGGCAGAAAATAATTTAGAAAGGCGCATTATTCTATCCTATAATTCGACTTTGTTAAAATAATTTATCTACCTATATAAATACCTACTTAATATATATTTTCTATGTAATTTTATTGTTACATAAAGTATATTTTATTAATGTGTACATAGCGTTGTTATTAAAATAATCGCGTACATTGTAATGCCGTTTTTTTCTTTTTTATTTAATTACTATTACGCAGTATAGATAAGCATGAGTTTTTTTTTGATAAATTCCGAAATTTTAATAATAAATGCCGAAAAAAAATTTTTTACCGCCGAAAAATCCCGGCTCTAGTCTCTAGAAAACGCATAAATATGATCGAAGTTAATATTTATATAAAGAAGGAGCTTAATGTAAAATTGTGGGAAAAATTTAAAATACAAAAAAAAAAAAAAAAAAAACCCGCTCTCTTAAAAATAACAAAGTGTATACACACCATTTCTTATAAAATATTTATGTTAGTCTATTTTATCGGCATTTAGGCTTTATATCTGAATTACTGGAAACCATACGCCTGTGCTTATATCATTTCGTATTCGTGCGTGTCTTTTGGTTAATCATCTATATAGAATTTACTATCGGATTTATTCAAACTAGTTTCCGGCTATACCTATAGTCATTTCCTGTGTACATCGTGTACTTTTTAAAATATCGTGTAAAGATTGTAATTGAAGTAAATCTGCAGGTTATTATTCGAAGGCAATTGCAGTCTTTGCAACTGGTTTATATACTGCTAGTGTAAGACCAAACTGTACAGGTATATAATTTCGGTAAAATTATTTTTTCGTATATTAAAAATTAGTTTCGCTCAGATAGTGCCGCATAGGAAATAATTTTTCTAGTTATTCTATTTACACAATCGTTAATATGGTTTTCGGTACTATCCACGATGACGCCTACAAATATAACGCAATATCGGTGAAAAATAAAATTAAATAAGAATTTATGTTTAATAAAATAAACATTGACGAATTTTACGATATACTATTTAGAAGTAATTCTTTTATGATTAATGTTCAAAAATTTTCGTTTTAATTCTTTACAATTTTTCCCGATTTTACGCGTAATTTCGTTTTCATACGGATTCGAATATTCTTTAAATCTTATTACCGAATCGCCGGCCTTTAAATGAAGAGCCTTACTCTTTTAGTTAGGATTTGCTGTCCGGGTTTCTGTTTCTCTGCCACTGAATCGGTGTTCTCCTTTTCCCAGCTACGAGATCTTGTACGTATTTAGGATATGCTGTGGGGTTGTCTCGTTTGTAGTTTGAAAATTTTTTTCTGTTGCGAAGCAGTTTTGTTTTCTGTTTATTTCCTATTTCCTATAATCGCTATAATTGGTACGTGGTCCGAGAAGATGAAATCATGACATATCGTTTATAGGTGTGTATTCCTACAGAAATAAGTCCGATAAGTCAGAAGTGCGGTTTATATCTGACGGTCGGTATATTAGTTATACCGTCTAGAGAAAGTTACAATTTTGATCTGTAGTTGCTTTATATAATTTATTTCCTCTCGCGATTGTTAATCTGGGGCCGCAGTGTGTACGCTTCGCGTTGAAATCGTCGTCAATTACGAATTTTAGTCCTAATGTTGAACGCAGGTTTACTGAAATTGGGATTCGGTGTTACGTCTAGGGAGGCGCGGTATACTAACGCTATTGTCGAAGAGTTTTTAAATTGTTGCCCGCATCTCGGCAGTATTATTATATTTACTACTTTTACGACGTTTCATCTTTTCCCGAATAATTATGGCACTACCTCCATGATCTTTGCCAGAAGTAGAGTATTATAGCACATACGTAGTTAATTTTTATTAGCGAGCCGAGCTTTTTATGTGTTACATCGATTTTTCCTTTCTTAGCTAAAATAAGTTATTTCTCGGATGTGGTTTCTTATAATGTTTAGATTCCATTGAGTAATTTTCAAAAATTTGGACTTCATTTTTTTGTCAACACGTTGACGATTGCATTATTTTAACCTTATTAGTACGATTGTATTATTTCGACTTATCAGTAGAATAAACGTGTTTTCAAAGAAGCGACTTCAACATGTATTTAGTGTAAAGTATGTTTTTACTATTTTCACGTGTCGGGATTTTTCCAGGTGTTACACGCGCGCGTATGATCGCTTTGGTTTGGCGGGTCAGAGTTGCTTCTCGGTATAAAGCGGTTTAGAGATCGCTTTTCAGTTGTGCAATATCTTTCTCCCTCTTCAGAGATGGTTTTATTTTTTTCTTCAAAAGAGTTTTATAATAAACTTCGCAACCTGTTTATAATTTGCAGGTCCCTCGCATAGAGCGTAAGTAATTAATAGAATGATTTTTATTTTTTTTTTAATAAGTACTAATGTATAATTTTTTTTTTTTTTTTTTTTTTTTTTTTAATTCAGCCGATATGAAACAGTTAACAACGTTGGACGATAATGGATTTTTGAATATTACGTCTGTTCAGATGAGTCACAGAGGATGGTACGAATGCTCGGCAAAATATTTAGGCGTCGATTATTTTTCGTCATTTTTCACCTTAAACGTTATAGGTATACGTAATTATTACGTTTCATATACTTTCTTTTATTTACATTTATTAAAAACCAAAAAAAACAACACAAGCATCTATTCGGCAATAGGAAAGAACACAAACTTATCTACTGAAAACAAACGACTTTTTTTTTTGTATATATGACCATCGTTATGAATACCTATTTGGAATTATCGAATAAAATTTCGGCCTTGTACTAGTATTTTCAATATAGATTCCGTACAACGACGTCAAAATGTTGCGCTTAGCAGCCCGCGCATATCGATAGTTATGACGTACACCGAGACTTAATGAAATTACCAGGTTTGCTCGCAAACGGGGAAAAACAAACGGCAAACTATTATCGACGTCATGCAGCTTCTGGATAACTGTAACGATTTAAGAGACGGTTTAAAAATCGTGCGACTTAGCGAATTAACGAATAAGTCGGAGTCACTTCTTCGGATAACTCTTCATATTTTTACTTTCATGTTCATCATCGTTATTGTCGAAGAGACTAGTCCAGTTTCTAGAAAAATTCGTAAAACTAAACGGCTCACGAGATGATTATCCTTAGAATCCAGCTGGAAGATCGCATTAGAAAACGGACGAAATTAGTAGACGCGGTGGAGCGATGGAAATAGAGAAGAGGGATGAAAGATCGAGTGGTGGCCGACCTTCGCGAGGGGGAGGCCTTAATTGACGAGATGATGCTGTTAAATGGGCGGGAATCAATTGAATCCGAACCGCATAGGATAGGAAAACATCGTACAACATACAAAGACATAAATGCGCGTTGTATAAGAATGAGAGGAGGAGGAAGTTTTAAGTTATCACTTAGTCAATTTCTCTTCAACAAGCGTGTGGCACATTACTAGCGTAGAATCACAATATATTAGCAGCATTTCATAGCTTGCTGAAAAAGAGTTCGTACGTTTCTTTCGACTACTTCCGAAACAGTTGGTATTCTCGAGTCGGAACGTATCGATCGATTTGACACGAACCGAGGAGCTAATCTGACGTAAGATTTTCGATTTCGTCGACCGTAAGCGCGCCGGTTGTTAGCTGGCTTAGCAATGCGCCGTATAGTTTAATTACGGAAGTCCAAATCGGTTTTACGACTGATTTCTCCAATAACAGTTTGTTCTCAATCGGATAGCTTTGATTGTCTTCTAAAAAGGCAATTTAGCAGACTATATCACTTGCGCGTGTATCCTTAATTTTATTAGTAACGTATTAATTCCGGATAAATTTTATATCAAGACATCAAGGTATCACGGTCAACTTGGATGTTCCATCTAGACGGACCGACGACGTCAGCTCTTTATTAGGCAGAGTAAAAGTATTGCTTCCATCTCTGGTTAGCTAACGATGGTGAATCATTGTTAAAAAGTTTCGAAGTTTATTACATACAATAACCGGGACAGAATCACAACATTCATTCTGTTCAAAGTATTCATGAAGTTGATACATGTTTTCGTTAACTGTGATTTCATTTTTGTATATATATATATTTGTGTTATACGTGTATATATATATATATAAGTTTTCAAATTTTGTACATTTAAATATCGTGTTAATTAATTAAAAATAAACGGTTTGTTCCGGTTGTTAATTTCTGTTAACATCAAAATCAGCTGAGTTCTATATACCAGCATTATTTAATTTTTTGAAGATTATATTTATATATGTATATATATTTATATATATATATATATATATATATATTTATATACAATATAACGATTTAAATTCGGTTTTTAAGTTCGAGCTGACTATCCAAAACGTTTGAATCGTGTGCCGTTATCCTCACAAGATGCCGGTGAATTCACACGACAAATTCGCTTGTATCGTTTAATCTTTTCGGTACCGGTGGTTTCACCTTCACCTTTTCAAATTTTATTGACAAAGGCCTCGATGGTCTCAAGTCGAAACCACCTTAATTGTAGCTACTTCAGATCCATCTATAGTGATAGGAAGTAACTACTTTTTCTAACGCGAATCTAGCGTAATTCTTTGATGGTTTTTGTTTATGCTCAAGTGTAGAGTGCGAAATATTGTGATTTTTCCAGGTTTTGTGTGTTTTTTTTCAGTTTTTCGATTTTTTTATGGTAAAGTTTATCTATTTTCCACATTGTATTATATTTTTTGGTAAGTAATAAAAAGATTTATTATTTATGTAATAACGTAGATATTTCTGTAATTAGTTTTGATGCATGGATACTATATGTTTCGTAATGCACATTTCATTTATTCTTGTTACATTAGCGTCATAAAATAAGTTATATTCGATTTATTTTTCTGCAAAGAAAAACGTATTCTTTATTTATTATATGAGAACATAATTATTGCTCTAATTTACACGTTTATTGTTTTAGAAATAACGTTTTAATTTTATATACTGGCGACATGAACAATTTTATATTTTATCGATTTTGCAGATTTTTCAGATTTTTCCTGTTTTAAACGTATTATTTGTCAAAATGAGTAAAAGAATCCGCCTGGATAAAATGACACGTGACGGATTTTATGTGCCTGTTGGATGAAATCCCAACCGATGATGAGTCTATAATTTCTGGAGTTAAATCAGATGAAGATTTTGGTGACAATATTGATAATATAATCGAAAACCCTACAGCATCAAATATTATAGAAGATTGTGATTCAAACGAAGAAGACACCGATGAATCTACGGTGATAATTGGTCGCGAAATACTACATTTATTTATATCGATGACTTCTACCAAAATGTTGGACCAGCGATAGACGATGATATTGAATCGCCAATTGATGTATTTGGTTGTATTTTTGAAGACAGTTTAGTGAAACATATTGTTTCGCAAACAAATTTGTATGCTTCGCCAAAGGGTGTAAATTTCCAACAGACCAACGAGAAGTAAATAAAAATTTTTCTTGCCATAAATCTTCTTCTTGGAATTAGAAAGTATCCCAGTTACAAGCATGTTTGGTCTAGTAGTCCACTTTTACGAGATACATATATTACTTCACTAATGTCAAGAAATCGGTTTTCCTGGTTATTTAGTAATATGCATTTGAATGATAATACAAAAGCGCCAGGAAAGGGTGAACAAAATTACGATAAGCTATATAAAGTTCGTCCGTTTTCGAATTTTTTATCAATGACTTTCAAAAAGTGCTATATGCCGACAAAAATTCAGTCAATCGATGAATGATTCGATTCAAAGGTCGGTCAATATTCAAGATGTATATGCCCCAAAAACCGATAAAATGAGGATACAAGGTCTGGATTAGGGCCAATGAAAATAGTTATATTTCAGAATTTGAAATTTACGCCGGGAAATTAGGAAAAAATATCGAGAAGTGTTTAGGTGAATTGTAACAACGCTTACTAAAGATTTAGCAGGAAAGGGTCATCAAGTTTATTTTGAGGATTATTTTACATCTATAAAATTGATGTCGACTCTAAAAGAGCAAAAAATATATGCTTGTGGAACCGTAAAAAAAAAATGTAGAATTGGTTTTCCAAATGATTTTATTGAGAAAAATAAGATTCAGATTACAGCTGCACTGAAGATGGTCTATTAGCGGTCATATGGTTTGATAAAAAGCCCGTAAGGTTTTTTTTCATAATCCTGTACAGCACACAACAGTAAATAGAAAGAATAAAGATGGGACCACCACAGAAATTTCATGTCCGCAACTAATAAAGGACTATAATTCACATATGGGGTTTGTTGACTTGGCGGACAGGTTGAAAAAATGCTATGAGGTAGACAGAAAATGTTACAAATGGTGGTTCAGAATTTTCTGGCATTTTCTTGATGTGTCCGTCGTCGATGCTTATATAATATTCAAGGAACGTTCAAAAGATATAGGAGGCGTAACATTGGATCATAAACATTTTCGGTTGGCAGTCAGGGTTGGTCGGATAGTCAAAAAACAGCTCACCAAGAGGTAGACGCAGTGATCATAAACTGCAGAATAGATTCAAAATACATGTTCCCCCAGAAAACAAAGATATGATCAAGTAGCGCATATGCCTGTAAAATGTGGATCCCGAAGATGTGCTTTGTGCAGTACTGAAAAAAATCCTCACCGAACAAGATGGAGTTGCGTCGAATGTAAAATTGGTCTCTGCATGAAAAAATTGTTTTCAGGAATACCACAAAAAATAAATTACTAACATTGATGAAGTCATTTTGTTGTAAATGTAAAATATGTAAAACTAATTCCTGTGCTATATAATTAAAAAAAAGATTGTAATATAATACAATATTTCAGGAATAAATTAATTTTGTTTTACACATTTATATCACAGTGAAACCACCTCATAAAAAATGGTTAAATTTTTAATTTGAACAACATTTTTTTGTTATTTAAAAATTAGGTGTAGTAATAACTAAAATAATCACTTTTTAAAAAATATTAAAAATTTATATATTGGTACCGAACGGGCAGCGGCCACTTTAAGTTCCTTGTGTAAGTCATCGTTCCGAACATACCACGGTGACGACGAGATGCGGCGTAGTAATTTGGCCTGGAATCGCTGAATAATGTTAAAATCGCTGGTTTTGTTCCGAAAAACCGGCATGCAGTTGGTCCATATTGGCTTGAGGATTATTTTGTATATTAATAAATTTCGAGTACATTTGCAAGTAGCCAATTTAACTATTGGTTCCTTAAATGAAGTAGTTTTCGTTCGGATATTATACGATTGTTCCAGTTGATCAAGGTGCCGAGTATTTTGTGCTTTGTACGATACTGGAATTAATTTATTATTTAAATAAACGGCTACTAAATTTTTACATTTGTTTAATGCGAATAAGACTCGCGTGTATTTTGTTTCGTTCGTTATGATGTTCCATAAATTAAACCGCCTTTCCAAAAATCTATTATACCACGTTGTAGGTCGCTATTGTCGGATCTTCATCAGTTATGCCGGTGTCGTTTGCAAGTAGTAGTGGCCATATTTTCTGATAAGTCTGACATTTAAATTTGATATAATACCGGCCCTACTGCCCTGAAGTACTACCGATTGTACGGAATGAATGTTAGCACCATTTACATTAATGCGGAAGTAACGATATTAGGTAAGATTTAAGTAACGTGTGAAGTATCGATGAGGCAATTTTATGTTTAAGTTAATAGAGTAGGCCAGTGTACCCAGACTTTATCAAAAACCTTTTTCTATGTCTACAAAAAGAGCAAGTAATATTTCTTATCTTCGTAGTTTTTTTTCATTACAGTCTGAAATTTAAAAATTATTCCGAATTTTTGGTTTAGGCTCTCTAGTGATTTTGGCGAACACGATAAATTCGGCGGGTATTTAGCGAAAAGTTGTCGATTAGCGAGAATGCTCGAGGCCCTCAATTACACGGAAGAGTTCGGGAAAAGAGTTCCCTTCAGAATTTAGAAAAATACAAACGAAAAAAAAAAAACCGAATTACCAATAATCAAATTAAAATTAAAAAAAGAAAAAAATGTAATTGTCCATCAACAAAATTATCGCGCATTCTATAAAATGTTTTAATTTTGTTAAAAAGTGGTTACAAATAATTCGATTAAAAGTTAAAAATCGTTATTGATCGTCTCCCACACGAAGATGATCATTTCGAATGTACAAGGGTGCGTATAATTCTTGAACTGCGCGCTGTACCTCCCCCATAATTGTAGTCAGTAAGTCCACACCCGTTTGAGCATCGTGGTGTTATAAAGTATCCGATTTCTATTTGCGTACTATTTCAATTTTTACTCGTTTTACTCAATACAAACGATGGTCAACTTTCGTACAACCGAACCACTTGTCGTGCTGACAGAAACTAGCTCCCAAATTGTTAGAAATCAGTCCGATGACGATGATGCAAACTTGTAATATTCAACTATACCGCCTGACCGCCGAAAACGATTTCTGCGCGACCGAGTTTTTAAATATAACAATACGTGCACGATAATATGATGAACGAAAAAATTACGGGAAAAACTTTCGAAATTAGTAATGAATTTTTTCTTAATTTTACACCGTTTAATAAAAAAAATTATCAAAAATTGGTTTTATACTGTGTTTTCCAACAACCGAAATGATTCCGCCATCTGCAATACTGAACGCGGTCCTCACATGCTTCATCTACCACAACTGGCAACGGAAGTGGAATTCATATAACTTCTTTCCTCCTATCAAACTTAATGTTGACCTCTGGGAACGAACCATCTGTTAATTTCTACCGTTTAAACTACACAGCAATCGGCAGGTTTCGCCTAGGTCACATATCACTCTATCTACTTCAACGTACTCGCTTACCTGATTTTTGCCCGTTTTGTCTCTATTCTCAAAATCCGGATGAATGAATTATATAGATGATAAAGACGAATACAAAACAGAAGCATATATAATATTAAAAACAAATTAATGCCCACGAACTACCTCCATTCGCTTACTATTTAACCTAATTTTGAAACATGTTCGAAATAATTTTGTGTAGAGCGAACGATAATTTTCCTATATATATATATATATGCTACCTTTTGATTCTTGTCTTTAAAGACATGGAGGTGTAAATTTCTTTATATTTTATTTGAATGTTTTATAAAAATATCGCGTGCTGTTCTCCTGCATACTCTGTTCGATTTTATTTAACTGATCACTGCGGTACTTTCTTTTAACATTTCTGATTATCTTTCCAGTTTCTTTCCTCGCTTCTATGAAAAAAAACACTCTGTTGTTTGTGTTTTTAAATGTACTCTGTTTTTATTCATGCAATCACAGTTTCACCATGCATGTTATCTTACTTTCGTTATGGTAGAGCTGTTTGTACTAATTCCCGTTTAAGTTGTTCCTAATTCTCTAGATTTCTAGCATCTAGTTTGTTTTCAAATTCTGAACCGTTTTTTTAGTTTCTCATTTTTTTTTCCGAATTGTTTTGTTGTATTCCTAGGTTGCAATTTAACTTTAATTTCTGAAAGATAATGGTCCGAATACAGTTTGTGGTATTCTTCATTACTTTTACCTTTTTGTATTTCTTGATATCGCTACGTGATTTATTTGAAATTCTTGCAAATTTTGAGTTTGGTGATGTTCATTATTTCTGTTTCCTAAGCAGATGTTTAAATGCTGTTGATTTCATAATCAGATTATTTAACAGTTAGTTGTAGTAAATGAGTTTGGAGGAGGAAACGAATTATGTAATGAGGGAATAGTTGACGGACTGTTGAAGGGGAAACTAGATAAGGTTTTTTGCGAATGGATATGGGATTCATAGGGATGGAGTGTAGTGCACAGTAAAATACGGTTAATAAGAGAGGGGTTTTATAAGTTGAGAAATGTTACAAAAGAGGTGGGGAACGTTGGAGTAGATGATCATGAGAGAGTGATACGTGGCCAAGGTGGAGCCTGCTGCGTGCTATATAGTTGAAACGGAATAAATTAACGGGTAATTTGTAGAAGTCAACGTTGGATTTGATAGCAAAAAGGAAGTTATAGTGGTATTAATTCCACTCGTGTTGGCAGTTGTGGTGAACGAAGTGTGGTTGTGTTTAATATTGTAGATGGCCGGCTTTATAGGACACGACATGGAATGCAATGTCATATCAACCGGTTACAATTATGGCCTGGAACTCATAACAGAGATACTGGATCTGTATCCAGCGATAATTAGTGAAGAAGGGATTGTACACGATTAACAAGAGGATTTTTTGACGTCGTATTCTGGAGAGCTGTTACAGCGGCGAGGGAGTTCGTTACAATTAGTGTTTTGGTATCGGTAGAGTTTAGGAATAAATGTTGAATACCGAATAATATACCGTATAATTTTTTGTGTCGTACATAGAACGAGAATCGTGCAGTCGTATTGGATAGCATAAATCGTTGATTGAGAATGCGCGTGCTGTAGGACTATTAATAGAATGGTATATTTGACGCCGTCAGTAAAGCATAACGTTGCAGGTAAATAGCTATTTATTAAGTTATTTGCTTTCATAATGAACTCACGCTCCGTCGTATTCTTATATTACAATAGGATTTTATTGATATTATATATATAATATATATATATATATATATATATATATATATATATATATATATATATATATATATAATCTCTAGGGAGGAGGAGTTAGATAATTTGATCGTTGTATAAGGGCTGTAATTCATATTGAAATCAGAGGAATGGACACATGTTCACGGACAGAGATACGCGGTAAGCATCAAAGATTAGACGGAGAGCAGAATGGTGGATCGGACCTACATATTTTAGTAGTTTTTGAGGTGCCATAAAGTAAACTTCGCACTCAATTCTTTTAATTTGTTAAGAATGATCGATTTTTAGGAACTTATTTAGTAGTTCTTACCAATAGTTTACGAAGTATTTTAGTTCTTTCCAAAAATATACTAAATAAATCGGGAAAATATAATCTATTCGAGTACAGCCGTCTTATGTTGCCCGTCTAAGTGTTGTGCACGTGGAAAATATTATATATGGGTTTTAAGAACTGTATTGATTTCGGAGATTACACGAAAAGGTGGATAAGACTGTATACGAAGTGTAAAAAATTCGTGCTCTAGCCACAAGGCTATCCCGACGATTATACAGTTTATTATATTTCAACATTATGATATATTATATATACATATTTGTACTGTGAATTTATATATGTGTTGTTTTTTAATTTTCAGAAGCGGACTTGTCACTTTTAGAACAACATATGGATCCATCAACAATTGAAATCACGGCTAACGTCAATTTAGGAGAATCACTCGAGTTAAAATGTACAGCCGGATCGGTACCGTGTTGGGGGCGTAAACTGTCGATCGATAATTATCTGAAACCTCTGAGATCCGGTAAGAAGTTATCGATACCCAACATCTTGTACCAAGAAGCAGGCGTGTATATATGCGCAGCATCCGGTTATTCGCCACTTGCTAAAGGGAAATATGAAAGTTTTCTAATCGACGTAACGGGTAAGCCTGGCTTATTATTATTTTTATTGTTGTTTGAGTAAGACTAAATATATGATTTACACATTTCAGCCATATTATACTGATAATGCTTTATCTATATTTATAAATAATAATCCCGTGGAGAGGGTTCATGAAATAAAGTATCTTGGATTGGTTTTCGATAGTAAATTGACACGGCGTGCGCACTATGCGTACGTGAAAGCGAGGAGGTTAAATTATTTGTTTTATTATTTAAATCAATATTTTTCGAATAAACATTTATATCGTTTGTATCTTATATTCTATCAACCAGTCATTACTTATGGAATTATGCATTGGGGAAATGCTGCAAGATCGTATTTGCGTTCGTTGTCAGTACTATAAAATGCTATATTTAAATTAATATGCCGAGGTTATAACAAGTTCCCGTGTAATCTAACAATGTTAAATATTCGAGAGCTGTATGAGGTGCAGTTGTTGGATTTTGTTTTCCAGTTTCGTTCAAGGTTCTCCATTGCTATTAAAACACGCAAAACTAGAACGTGCTCAGTTGAATTCGCTACAGTGCCAAAATTTACAAAGCATCATTGTCGAATACAGTCGTCATATATGGGATCAGTATTGTTTAATAGTTTGACACCCCAATTGAAAATTGATCTAAAAAATTATAAACGACGTCGCAAGCCCTTAATACGTTATATTATTAGTAAGAGATGAAAATCATACTTCTAAATAAGTTTGATTAATATGTGCGTTGGTACGTCTGCATGATGCGGTGTATGCGAATATGTGTGTACACGTACCTGATGCATGTGCATGTATGTACGTGTATATGTGCGTATGGGTATATGTGTATACATATGTAGTTGTGTGTGTATATATGTAAGTATATTTATTTGTGAATAATGATATGTAAATATGTGTACAAGTGCATTTATGTATAGGTGTGTATATATGATTAAAATGAAATATTCTCATATTAATATTTTTGCTTATTTATATGTATGTATGTATGTATATATGTATAGTATGTATGTATATATTATGTATGCGTATATACGTGTATATGGGTATATGTATATATATTACCTTATGTAATGTTTACCTATTGCATACGGTCGTTCGTTTTTATTTTTACTTTTTATTTTTGTAAAGTATATCGATAATTTATAATTTATTTTCCATAATTAATTTTGTTTTGATAACAATGTAATAAATTAAGACAATCGAATTTGTTATTATGCATTAATTTATTTTCCGCTGCTCGCCTAGATAATGCGCATTTGCTGATTTTATTATTAGCTTATTTTCTTGTTTCTGGTAAATGTAAAAAACAAATAAATTGAATTGAATTGAATTGAATTATTATTATTAATTTTTCATTGATGGATGTTGTATATATATGTATATATATATCTGTATATTGCATATATTTATAGATGGATATATGTGGTTCATAATTGAGTTATACGATTACATGCTTGTGGCAAATAGTTATAAATACATTGCGCTAAATTGTAATATTGCGTATTATATTCAAATACGTTTCGTTTAATTTGATTTGATTTTGATTATTATTATTATTTTGCAATTATTATTTTGCAATTATTATTTATTTCTGCATCACGGAGTTGCAATGCATTTACGAGCGTTGAATTAGTCGTGGACATAATCGACTAATTAGTAATGTGTGTGTTTTTTTTTTTAAATCGACTAATTAATCTAATCGATTTTTTAAAGTCACATTTTTTTCGCATAATGTAATAGATGTATAACAGATGTTTTCTTCATACGCAATGTCGCAACGTAATAAATCGTAATTATTTTCAATTAATTAAATTCATTATTTTTAAAGGTGTACTTTTAAAAAAATTATAACGTATTTGTAAAATACAAATGTTCGAGCTTTTTAAAATTTACACATATGCGAATATAATTAAATTATTGATTTGAATTTTTTTTAAATTCCTTTCCCATTGGAGGTTTCCGCCGGTTTAAAAACAATAGGATAGCATATGCAAGAACAGCTTTTTATTCGCAGAGAAAACTAGAGCTCTATTAAATAATATATAATTATTTATTAATGAAATAAAATACTAATTATAAATTTATTTTAAATCGCCGTCATCGAGCGAATATAATAAAAGATATATTTTAATTTTTTATATAATGTGGAATGTAGTGTTTTTTTTTTTTTAGAAAGAATCAATTGAAAATTAGTTAAATCACTAATATTTATTTTCTTATAGAAAACACAAAGCTTTTCGGCATTTACGCCATTATCAAGTGAAACATTTAAAAAAAATCATAATTTTAAAAATATACAAATTAAATATAATTACTTAAAAATATGCGATGGTGCATTATCAGCTTTTTAATGTTTATTTTCATTTTACTTGTAAAATTGTGTTTTTTAAAAAATTTCGTGTTCGTATATTTTTGGTATTTTATATTTTACTTTTGGACATCGTACATCGCAACGGTAAATGAAAAATTCCACCAGTATACAACTTTTACAGAATCCGGAAAATAATATTGAAGAAAAAATTAATATAAAAAAAAACAAAATGAATAAACAAATATATCGATGTTAAATTTCAACAAATCAAAAAATAGACAGAACAGAAGCAGAACAGCATTTTTGGAGTATATTTTCACAATCGCCATCGCATATTTTTAAGTAATTATATTTAATTTATATTTTTAAAATTATGATTTTTTAACAATGTTTCACTTGATAATGGCGTAAATGCCGAAAAGCTTTGTGTTTTCTATAAGAAAATAAATATCAGTGATTTAACCAATTTTCAATTGATTTTTTATAAAAGATATAACTTATAAAAAATATATAGGCAAATTTGTCGAAATATAAAATGTAATAAATTATTTAGATTCGAAATTTAGAAAAATTATCAAAGTGATTAAAAAAAAAAAAAAATAGGTGTATAATAATTCGTTAACGAATGTAATAAACAACATAATCAACCGTCAGCGATATAAAATTTTATATATAAACAAAGACGCAATAACGAATTAAATAGAAATAAAACATCGAACAATATAAACAATTTATATCTAAACAATAACAGAATAGCTAGTAAAATATAAAAGTAATTTTAAAATAGTTTTTCATATATAAAAATGAAATTTACAATATACTTCTTATAAGTAATTGTTCATAAAAATTTATCGTTAAATCGAATAAATTAGTTTTATCTCTTATCATACTGCAAGCTCAGTTGTAAATAATAGCCAATCTGATGCTACAAATAAATTGCAACATAGGCTCGATCGGATTAAAAAATGAACTATAGATTGAAAGATTAAACTAAATGAGCAGAAGTCTGTCCGTGTCTTATTTACGTTAATGCTGATAATATGTACCAATTGTACTTAGGAAACCAAGTCATTTCACAGGCTAACTCGGTAAAGTACCTAGGTATGTATTTGGATTCACGATTGACCTTTATGATATCAGTGTGCAGGTTTTGTTAGTGGGTTTTTTTTTATTTTAGTTAAATGAGCAGCTGGGCATACTTTTTTTAAAACTAGTATACGTAGTAAGCACTGTGTATGCGTTATATTATTATTTTCGTTATTTTTTTTTGGTAACATATATTTATTTTGTAAATACACTTTTATCTATCTATCTACCTGGAAAGTTCATGTTAAAATGAAGGCTCGGCAGATCAAGAATAAAACACGTCAATTATATCGGTTAATAGGCAGGCAATCGTAGTTAGATGTTTCCCGCAAGCTTCTGCTATACAAGAAAATTATTAAACCTGTTTGAACTTATGGCCTTGCTCTGTACTGCCAAGTCGAATCGGGATATAATACAACGCCGTCAAAACATCATCTTACGCGCGATAGTTGATGCTTATACTCGCGTAACGATGACATTCATTCGGATCTTAATACGATGTTCATTAATGATGTCATTAAGCAATTCGCCGAATTGCACAGACAGCGGTTGGGCAGTCCCGTCAATGCAGAAGAGAGACAACTGTTTCACATTAAACATGGAATTAGACGACTTGTTCGTCGCCACACCGTAGATTTAGTCTTGTAATATGTAAATTTATGTATAATAGATGCGTAGCCAATGGGATACGTACTCCACACTCGTTTTGTACTTAGTGGTTAACTCTTAAGGTAATCATTAAGTTAAAGATGATAATTATTTAGCTAAATGGCTAAGATTGTATCTTAGTAACAGCCTAAAGGGCTGTATATTATAAAAAAAAAAAAAAAAAAAATGTATATAGGCAGACGTTTCGCAATAAGATTTAAAGAACGTTTAATATGTAAACAATGATTAAAAATCATTATTTGTAAAACGTTGTAAAGAATTAGAAGGCGAAGTAAATAATATTAACCGAAATTATAAAATTTAACCTGCAGAAAAACATTTATTCCTTTTTTGTCGTTTTAATTTTTTTATACAGCAGATTTTTATTCGAAATCTGTCCGGCTGTATATAGTCAGTTTTGTACATTCGCTGATACACACGATATATATATATATATATATACGTAATAATCATTTCCATCGTCTATTATTATTGAATAATGATTTCTTCTTTTTCTTTTCCGTATTGAAGTTATTTGATTGGTATCGTTTCCTCCTTTTTGGTCTTAGGTCCTCCGATGGTGAATACTCCTGAAAAGATCCTCAACGTTACACTAGATGAAAAAGTTAAGTTCGACTTGGAATACTGCGCCAATCCGCCGGTTCGAACGATTTTTTGGATGCACAAGTTAGAAATCTACCTGCCGGGATCTGTCAAAAACGATATAATATCTGGAAATATCACCGTAAGTAACAGAATTTACTACTCAGTCGTCTCTTTCTTATCAACGACGGTCTGATCTTGATCGTAGAATATATTTTTCAAAATTATTTTACTTCTCCCGACATCTAACGATGCTACGACGACTGAGTGTTACGTCCTTTTAAAAGCAACTAGTCTGATTTGATTGCTTCAAAGAAGGCGATTTTCCGCTAAATAGTATCTAAAGTAGCGGTTTTCCCCCAAACACCCGATAATACGTCAACTTCCGGCCAATGTAACTCCGCTACTATTCTATATAGACACTCCGGTATACATAAGTAAAATGATCCGCTATCGGACAAGGTAAAAAAAAAGTCGATTACGTTTAGACGGTCGGACGAATAATTAAGACGGCTATTAAAAAAAGTTGAAAACGGGGATAATTTGCGAAAATTTCAACCCCTTTAAAATTCGACTTTTTCCGAGACCTGGGTGATAGATAGAGAGATGATACTTATGATGTTTAGAAAATTCTCTCCGAATAGATTTTCTAGGCCTGCTTTTTTTATAACATCCTAAGTAAAAAAAAGTCTGACGACCCATTTTCAACCCTTAAATACTGGCAGGATTGATCACCGGAGGTAAGTGTATATATATATATATATATATATATATATATATATATATATATATGTGTGTGTGTGTGTTAAAATCTTTGTAAGTGACTTAGTCAAACGCAAGAATTTCCGACAGATGTCGTAACACTGGCGCATTATTGTGATGTAATAATACCGAATTGTTCTCGAAGACTTTCAAGGACTTCCCAGGTAAAAGTGTTGATTGATCGTTTGGTCTTGCAAACTTTTTATGGACGATTCTATCCAAAAAACCGAATCGGCAATAAAACTAGTTGAAGTTAGTCTTACGAACGATATTAGTAGTTATAGTTACAATAACAACAGTACCGATGAAAATAATATCATCATGTTTATTTATAAAAATACATTAATGAAAATGGTCACGGCCGTAGAAAAACTTGTGTGCTCTAGAGATTTCTATATAATAAAAAGCGAGCGAATTGGAATGTAACTTTTCAAATATTCTAAATAAAGTGTAATCAACTAATAGACCCGAGCGCGAAATTGGCGATATTTTAACTCGGGATTTAAGTTGTCAAAACGGAAGATATAGAGCCAAGAGCGTTCGGAGAAAACTTTATTTATTTATAAGAAGGAAACTTCTTCGAAGTAAGATACGTTAATACACACACGCATGTAACATATACACACTTATACATATGCTACCAGTTTTAGAAGATAACAACGACGTATGAGACTAGTTTTACTTACGTTTTTATTTTTTTTCAAATGAATATATTTTATTAATAAAAAATACATTTTATAGTATGGAATTTAAAACGCGTTTTACGCCACTTCAAACTCCATTTACAATAATGATAACAAAAAATTAACGAAACAAAATTAAAACACAGCTAATGACTATAAAAATAGTGTCGGGCAGGTGTCGGAAGGAGAGATTGGCAGGCGTTAAAAATATTTATTTTAATGTTTAAGTTAATTATTCATTTAGATTGTCATTGATCGTATTGCGAATAATTTAAGATAAGAAATTTTATTTTAATTATATTAAAAATCGAGTCCGTAAGATTCATTTTATCGTTATTTATAAATAATACAGCGCTCGTGCAACGATGCACATAGCCGGTAATTACCCCTTATTATGTACTTTATGTCTTTTATATATATATATATATACGTTTGTAATGGAAGTGTAATTTGAAATAAATCAAAAATCAAATAAAATAAATCAAATCAAATAAAATATTATCGCGATTATTAACAGCATAAATTATGTTCGTGAAAAGTAAGTTTATGTCCTATTCATTTTTACACATCTACGAGCGAACGTTATTATACGATACTATTATTGATGTATTTTTCGTAGTCCACAATTGGTTTTATTAACTTTTTTTCGACTTCGTCGAAAATTAATAATTTATTTCAAACGTAACGTGTTTTTCAATATTCCGCGCACTTACAGGCGTGTATTAACGTCGTAATTGCGTTTTAATAATTCTACGAATTTCGCAACTAGAAAATAAAATTCAAACTGTGATTGAAAAATCCATTGAAGAAAAAACAGGTTTGTGACGCGGTTTTCTTAGACGTAAGTCAAGCTTTTGACAAAGTTTGCCATAAAGGTCTATTACAAAAAATCAGTCGTCACTTTCCACATCAGATGACGCGGATATTGCAGTCATACCTAGATGAAAGGTACTTCTGTGTCACATATGGAGATGATGAACCACAGATTTATCCGGTAAAAGCAGGTGTACCCCAGGGTAGTGTACTGGGGCCGTTGCTCTATCTAGTTTATACGGCAGACATTCCTATTCCGACAAACATCGAAATAGCAACCTTCGCTGATGACACAGCAATTCTCTGTTCAGACGCATCTACCATAGTGGCACGTAAAAACCTGCAAGAAGCAGTAACCAAAATCGAAACATGGTTTATAAAATGTGTAAAATAAAGATTAATGAAGATAAATCAGCTAGAGTAATATTTACTAACAGAAGAAATCTACCAACTGGACGGATAATTATGAATGGTGTTACAATCCCGCAAAAAGAGGAAATAAAATATCTTGGTTTAAATTTAGACAAGCACCTAACGTGGAAAAAACATATAATAAAAAAACGTAATGAACTAAATATTAAGCGGAAACAAATGTTTACACGATCAGAACTATCTACTGATAATAAACTGCTTTTATATAACCAAGTTTTGAAACCAGTTTGGCGATACGGCTGCCAATTATGGGGTTGTGCCGAGAAAAGTAATATTGCCATTTTGCAGAGAGTTCAAAACAAAATCCTTCGGACTATTGTCGACGCTCCGTGGTATATATCAAACCTTACACTACACGAAGATCTCAAAGTGAAAACTGTAAAAGAAGAAATAGCAACAGTTGCTAAAAAATACGCCGTCCGGCTAGAGGACCACCCTAATCATATGGCGATCTCCTTACTAGACAACTCACTCGTTATCCGCAGACTGAACAGAACGAAGCCACTGGATTTAATATAAATACTATTAATATGTAAAATTACACTTAAGCACCCATCACTGGATGGGATGCTTCTCATGTCACACTATGCATAAATAATCATAAAACTTACTAAATAGCATTTAGGTGTAAATTAGCAATTATAAATAAAAAAAAATAAAAAAAAAATTCAAATTATTATTATGATTATTATTGTTACTTTTTTTTTTTTTTTTTTTAAGTTATTAAGGCTATTACTCGAAATATGAATTAATTATATATTATTACACAGTTTCGAATTTATTACGAAGTTGGTGAGAAGGAGGAGGTTGTTTACATCCGGTACATTTTTCTTCAGCTGATTGCACCGATATTGAGCAAATTTCGGACAGATAACCACGATATGGTAGACTGTTAATGAAGTACAGCACAATTCGCATATTGGTGGTGCACTCAGCAGACAGGAGTGCGTACTCAGCGTGTGACCAATATACACTCTGTTGACGGCTGTTTCCAACCTCGGTGAACAAATTTGACCAATCTTTGATGGCCAGGTTGTTAAATCCTTCTTTATATTTCCAAGTATACTCGACCGGGAATGGAAGGATCGATTCCGAGCGTCCAGAATTTTCTGGCAATAATATTTCGCGTTGTCTTCTTCCAGTACTGTCGGCAGGTAAGCTTGGGTATTGTGCCGCACGGTGTACCTCATCGTGACCTATTATCCCTCGATGGCTATCCAGACGAAGGTGATGCCGGTATTAAGTTCACTTAATTTGTGAGCACTGTACCATATTTGGTCTACCATGGACACGGTAGAATTCCTCGCTTCAATGCATTGTAACGCCATAGCTGAGTTGGTCAATATAACATACTGGTCAGCAGGTAATTCCGCAATTCGTAACAAACACTGGAGCGAGGCAATCATCTCAGCCGCTAGAACTGACGACATGATCGGTAAACTGAAGGAATGGATCATGCTGCCGATTGAAAAGGAACCACCAACACATCGTGATGATTTAGATGCGTCGGTGAAGCAAACGACCGCGTTGGTTTGCTGTTGCAAGACAATCCTAAGCTTCCCGTGGATTTCCACCATCGGTTTCATTTTAACATCTGCTGAAAATAAATTCCAACAGATATTCGGACTGAATTGGCCCCAAGGCGGTACAATCGCCGGTATTCTACATAAGGTATTACGTAGCGTCTTTAACGGATTTTGGATTTGGAGCTGGATTCGATTTGGATGCTGCTGAAGACTAGCTATCTTCATTGCATACTTGATAGCAAGTATTTTTCTACGGTAACAGAGAGGCGGAGTACCGCTAAGATACTGGAGGCTAGCTGTTGGTGAGGTTTTGGGAGTGCCTTCAACGCGATCCTAAGTCCAGAATTTTGTATCATATCAAGTATTTTTAGTAGCCGTTTGCTGGCGGACGAATATATAAACGAACCATAGTCTATTCTTGAAAGGATAAGGGTATTGTAAATCCGAAGTAGTGTTGAACTGGACCAAAGGTCTTATTACTTATCATTTTCATTATATTGAGTAGTGGCTGACACTTTTGTCTAAGTGCCATTATGTGATTACGCCAAGTCATTTTAGGATCTAAATGTAGACCAAAAAATTTATACATCATTGTATATAATGGAGTTACTGACGGTTAGATTTAATGAAATTTGGCTTCGTTTTTTTTTTTTTTTTTTTGGTGAATACCATGTACTTCGTCTTTTTTTTTTTTGGGGGGGGGGGGAGAACTCTAGACCATTAGTTCTACTCCATTCGTGTACATTATTTAGACACTTCTGTAACAGATTTTGAGCGTAAAGCACATCGTCTGTTAGTAGAGTTATGTTGACATCATCAGCAAATAACCTCGTTGAAATTGGTGCTGGAATATGATCTACAATCGTATTTGCTAAAATCAAAAAACAGTACACGCTTAATACACTGCCTTAGGGCATCTCATTTTCTAAATTAAATTCTTGGGAATGTTTATCCCCTATTCGGACTTTGATCGAACGATTTGAAAGGAAATTTCTTGTAAATTGAACTAATCGACCTTAGCCCATCTTCAGCAGTAATTGAATTACTTTGTAACGCCATGCTGTATCGTATGCTTTATGTATATCGCGATAAAGATTGATATAAGGTGATGTTTCTGCCGGAAAGCTCTCTCAATATTTCCTGTTGCAGATTAGACAATTGCGTGAGTGTGCTCTGCGGAAACCTGTCTGATTTTCCGGGATCAATTCATTTCGTTTTAAATACCGCAATAAACGACGTGCCACAAGTTTTTCTATCAACTTTTCTGCAGCGCAGGTAAGAGAGATTGGTCTATATGAAGATGGGTCGGTATGTTCTTTCTTATGTTTCGAAATAGGAATAATGACTGCTTTGCTCCATAGCCGGAGGTAACAGTCATTTGTCCAGATTTTATTAAAAATATTTAGAAGGTGTTTTTTCATAACCAGAGGCAGATTTTTCATGAATAGAGGGGAAATTCCATCCGGTCCTGGGGCAGAATTTTTAACTATTCTATTGATCACTTCATTTTGTTCCTTTTCAGTGAAAAGTGAATTGAAGTCTTCGTGGTTGTTTGAGTGGATTAGTAAATGGTTTCTGCTCCTCTTTTGTTTCGTAAGAGAGAAAATACTTATTACAATTTTTATTTAAAATTTTCCAAAGATATTCGCCACCTTTTCCGGATCTTGAGTAAAACCTGTTGATTCTTTCAATGTTATTATTGGTGGTGGACTTGTGGTTCTATTTAAGATATTAATTTTATGCCACATTTGTGGAATGTTAGAGTTTGAATCAGTTTCGGAAATGAATTCCGTCCAGCTTTTCCGTTTATTTTGCCTTTTAGACGTGCGCGAGCTCTACAGAGTCGAAAGTTAGCTAAATCTACATTCTGTCTTGTAGCACGAAATTTCTTCAAAGCATTGTTTCTGAGCCACTTTTACTTCATGACACCACCAGGGGACGTTGCGCATTGATATAAATGGGGACGTCTTACAGATTTTTCTGCCGCTTCAAATATGTGGTTGTTAACGTTATTAACCGCGGAATCGATGTCAGTGAGACTGGAATTGAAGGGTAAATTACATAGCTCACGGTACTTATCCCAATTAGCTTTTTCTGTAATCCAACCCTGAGGTTTATTTAATTTGTATTCCCTGTTTATGTTATTCATCTGTAAGCAAATTGGGTAGTGATCACTGTGACACAAATCAGGATGGATTGACCGTAGAAATTTTGGATAGACTTCATTCGTAGATAACGTTAAATCAATAGCCGATAGAGTTACGTTAAAGGAGTTGAGTCTTGTCGGCTGTTTGTTATTAAGTAATGAAATGTATAAATTTGCATGGAGCAGTTTTTCAAATATTTTCCATTTCCTGTTTGTTTTATCGGCTCCCCATAATGGACTGTGTGCGTTCATATCGCCGAGTAGGAAAACCGGTTTAGGCAACTGACGTATTAGTTTATTTATTTCTTGGAATGATGGTATGAAGTCAGGAGGCAAATACATGTTACAAACAGTAAGTTGATGGGAAAGGAGTTGATTTACAAAATTGAATATTGACAGTAACGTTCTGTATTAACGTATTTACTCGGAGCTCGTTTATTATTGGTATTGATTCATGGATAAAAGTTGCAACGGGACGCATGCAATCCTTTAGTATGGTCATGGCGGAAATGGTTGTAATATTTTAGGGGCATAGACTGAGCTGGTTGGGAGTGTGTTTCTTGTAAACAGATAGGTTTTTTCTTTACAATTAGCTGTTGAAGTTCAGTTATTCTGCAAACCATTGATAATTCCATTGAAGTAGGAAGTTATCTATCGTCATTATTTTTAACTATTAAATTCTCGGCGATTTTGTTGGTGAGTTTTGTTATTCGTATTTTTGGGGAATGGCAGAGTATACCGACTTTAATTGGATAAATACAGTATCCGCCGAACTAAGTGGGATATTCAATTTCTTAAATAATTCTTGGACAGATAAGGATTTATTATTATCATGGATCAATGAAAGTATTTTTTCAAAGGATATCTTTAAGTGTTTTTAGGTTATTTTCTATGCATTGCTTAGCCGGCAATAAATTGATTATCAATTTTTTTTTGTTCATCACTTTCTTCTTTCTTCTTTTCGTATTTTATAGTTTGGTACGTATTAATCGAAAACCAGCCGTTTTATTCGGACGAATAAAATAATTATACAGTTTGATAGAAAATTAGACAAAGCGTTTTTAATTTTAGTTACGTGTCGTGAAATTGTACCTCATTCGATGCGTACGAACCGAACTTTGCAAAAGTCTTAACAATTCGGGCGAATGTCCAAAACAAACAATAACGTCCATCGCGGTAATTACGATAGGGAAACGTAAAGGATATCGCGAGTTGAAAATTTTGGTCATGGCTACAGCTAATACCGTTCTATATGGACGACTGAGTTTTACGTCGTTTAAAAGAAAATAGTCCGACTCGATTTCCTCAAACAGGGCGATTTTCCGCTAAATCGTGTCTAAAGTAGCGAAACGGCCGTTGTGAATTTGCGAAAATTTTGCGCTTTTCGCCATACACCTG